>WNHD01002182.1:0-41307 GCA_011057455.1 Ganaspis sp. Gsp50
AAACAAAGACGTTTTTACTGTCTTTCTACAAGACGTTAAAAAATGTCTTAAAAGTGAGGACAAAAGTGTCTTCCGCCAAGACATCTGTTTTTGTAGTGTTAAAACCAAAATGACTGAAAATCAGCAAATTTTATGTCTTAAAACAAGATTAAGTCAGTTTTAGATCTTTAAATCCAACTGTTGATTCTGAAATTTAGTTAAAATTGGATCTGATGTAAACGGGTTCAGTCTAAAGTGGTCTGAAAGTAAGACTTCTTTTTTACAGTGTAAAGTTCGCGTGCTTAAAGTGTTATTTCATGAGACCCCTCAATAATGTGTTTGGAAAATTCACTTTTTCGGTATCTGGATGACCTTTATAGCAAACAACTGGATATAAACGAGCTTCTGCTGAATCTTTATAGTTACGATTTATCTATATGATTTAATCTAGAGGAGACGGTCTTGACAATGCTCGAATATAGAAGATCGTAAGTTCTTTCGATCTTTATTGATATACTATAATAATTCAACAGCACAGGATTACAGTTTCGTCAATAACTTGAATAGTTTCATTCAGAGTACTACATAATTTAACATTTTTTACTACATAATTGCGTCAACAGTTTATTTGAAACAATCAACTTGATGCCAAAAAGTATCAAATCGATTACAAATCATCTTCACAGTAAAATCAAAGTCTGAAACCGTTTACACCTTAAATTCAAAATGGCTGGAAAAAAGTGGATTTTTCTACTGAAAACAAGAATGAGACAGTTTTCGGTCTTAAGACTACACTGAGAAAAATGAGTTTGCTATCATATAGATAACTAACTTTTAGCTACTATAGCTAATAATTAGTTGATGCAGCAAAACAAAAGAGCTGTTTTAGCTAATTTTTAGCTATTACAGTTAAAAAAGTTTGCTATTCAAATAATAGCATCATAGCAAGAACAAAATGTTCTTTTTCAATGCATCATTTGTTAAATTCCAAGATAAATTGGAATTCTACAGGCATACGCCTGTAAAAACTCAAGTTCATTTTGAAATTTAACATTTTGTTGTTCCTGTGCAAACCTAATTAGCTGGAATTTCTAAAAATTAGCTAAAACAGCTAACAATTTTTCTCCGTGTAAGTTCTTGATGAAAGTCAGAGGAAATATAGGAACTATAATGTAAACGGTTTCAGTCAAAAGTGGACTGAAAGCAAGACTTCTTTTTTAAAGTGTTGACCAATTTGATACTTTTGATATTAGTTTAATATATTAAACAAGAAATATATTAAACACAGAAAAAACAAAATGTTCTTTTTCAATGCATCAGCTGTTAAATTCCAAGATAAATTGAAATTCTACAGGCATATGCCTGTAAAAATCCAGTTCATCTTGAAATCTAATATTCTGTTTTTCCTGTCTACCTTCAAGTACTTATCAATATCTTAAAACACTTTCATTCTGAAAATGGATATCGAAAGGGTAGAAAAATTTGTCGTTCCGCTGATTGAAAAAGTTGATCATGTAACTAATTTTGTTAGTGATACATTTCAAAAGTATCTCCTTTTATACAAAAACTTACGAAAACAGTCTATTCGTCTCGGAAGTATTTTGCACAAAGATTCTTTTCCATCTACATTGGCCATTCTTGAGACTTGTAAAAAATTCTCTTTCGAATGCATTAGTAATTTTTCGTGTGCGATTAAATTTGGTTTTAGGGGCAAAAAGGCTTCCTTTGCGGAGAAAATGATTGGCATTAATTGACACGACTCTGATTCTACTTGGATATAGAGTGTTGGTGCGTGCTTTCGGTATGCAGTGGTGCTATGGCGTATGCATGCACCGCTCGCTGGATACGGCGCAGGCGGCAGGTGTGCGGCGTTTGCCCGGCCGCTGCTGTTCCGTACATGTGGATTCGTAGGTGAAGGGGGTTGGTCGGATAAGGACAGATGCAGCGCTTGAACTCTTGAGAAAGAGCGAGAGCGGTTTGTGAATATACACCGGGGGTTGGCTGTGAGGTGGCGAGGGTGAGGGTTTGGAAGGTGGTCGCCGCAGCGAGGGCGCAGGGGGCGGAGGTAGAACAGCAGAAGTAGAAGGGGATGGTGCGTCACAGCCTGCAGTGAGCCCGGCAGTGAGGCGGAACGTTGGGCTCCGCGCGGGAGTCTCGTGCGTCCGACGAGACGCTTCCTTGCTAGCTGGCTCGGCCAGCCTGCCTGGCTTGCTTCCTTAACTTGCTACCCTCGCTTCGGGCAATCCTCGTTCGAGACACGCGACTTAACCCTATCGTCTCGGTCCCGGACCAAGTGATTATACACACATGTCAGATAAAGGCACTGCCCAATTTGCCACTTTGGTATTAGATGCTCAAGCAACGTGAGTTTCAAAGTCACATGTGACCACAAGACAACTGCCTTCAATAGCCAGCCGCAAAATCACGTGCAGATACATTCCACTTGATTAAATTTCACTAGATGTCCGTGATCGAATTCAGCACCGATTGCCAACAAAGATATCCACTTCTGGTTACGTCCACAACATACTCTTGGAATCAATTAGATGAAGCCAATCTTGTGAGAAAATGGGGCGTATTGACAGTTTGGCTAGCTCTTATTCTTAGATGTGGATCGATTGACCACTAAACCCGTTTCGGAATGACCAGCGCTCTTCTTTCAAGCTCCTTCACCATATTAAAGTCTCCTCAACGCTCACGCTCCTTTGGACATTTGTGTATGTCGTGATGATCGCGCGCGAGACAGAAAAACCGATGAAAATGCCTACCAACCACATAGACACATCTCTAGTGGATAGACGAAATGTGTACTGCAATTGCACTGACAATTGCGGTATTGCCGCCGCCTGTATCCACGTAGTAAACATTGTATTGCGACGAGTTGACGATATAAGCTTTCTACTTCGTGCCGGCTTTATTTTTAAACTGCCTTATCGCGGTGGCTTCAAATCACTGCAATTAGCTGGTTCAGGATTTTCCACCTTCTCTTTGCTTGCGAAAAACACTCTTGGATAAAAGTAGCTTTTTTCACGCACCAAATTATTTATCTTATCTTCTTACTCTTCTTGTATATTTGTACTTATTATTATTATATATTATTATTCTTCTTTCGTATCTAAGCATCTTAGCATGCATTCTGCACGCAAGGATATACTTCCTTTGAATGCCAATTATATATTTTATCTTGTACCTCTTATATACTTTGATACATCAATTGCATTACCTCCTTTTATTTACTTTAATATTTCAGTCACGGCATTTTCAAATCATACAACACCTCTATAAAGTCAATTTCATACCCAGGTTATAACTACTCTTTCAAACCTGTAATTAAAGTCGATATTGATGGGATCAATGCTTTCTTTTTGTATTTCATCTCTTTGTAATCGATATTGATGAGATCAATTCTTCTTTTTAAGTACTTAGTTTGTTTTCTCAATTTATATATTGAAACACATAACCAATTAGATATACATTTTCTAGCGCTTTTTTTTATTTTTCGGAACTATTATCAATCAGTAATATTACTATCACAGGAAAAAGAGTGTCAATTTTCAATGCAACGCTGCAATGCAATTTTCAATGCAATTTCGAAATGCACTTGGATATTTACAGACATGCATAGAATTCCAATCTATGTAACAGATGATGCATTGATAAATAACATTTTGTTTTTTCTGTGTATTTTTTATTATTACCTATTATTATTCATTTCTATTATTGTTCGTTACTATTGTTATATTCATGACTTCTATTATTTGTTGCCATATGGATAAAACTAGTGACGAACAATAAAACACTCATATAGTATCACAGAAAAAACAAACTGTTGTTTTCCAAGGCATATGCCTGTAGAATTCCAATGCATCAAAAACAACAGAAAGTCTTTATGGGCGGTAACAGGCAAAACAACAGAAATTTTTTCTTGTGTAAAAGTACATTTGAATGAACATAATTGTATTTGAAAAATTTTAAAATCATTTCCTTCATGGAATCATTTCTAAATTTTAAACTATGCTATTATATGTATAAATATTTTTTCTATTTACAACAAATTATCAATTGACATGTATCAGGTATTGACATTTATCAATTCAATTATATTTATCATGTACGTTTTTTACATTTATTTAAATATATTTTATTTCAAAAATATACGCGTTACAAAAAAATATACATAATTATAATTTCTTTAATAAGGGGCGATATCTATAGAAGGGGAAGAGTGTTAGATAAAGTATCATGCTCCATTATAAATTAATATATATAAACAATAGAAGAAGTATCATGTTAGGGGAGAAGAGGTCTAAATTGCCAAAATATGTATCACGCGATATGTGGATGACCCAAAATATTATAAGACTTGTTCTTTTCATATCAATTATTATTTTCATTTTTTCATTAAATTCGTGTTCTTTTATATAAAATGAATAAGAACATGAAATTGATCTTATCTACTTTATTTTTATTTCACTTTTTTTCATAATTAATTAGTAGCTGAGAAAAGAATCCTGTTTCTTTATTTACAGTAAAATTGTTCTAATTGAAATTGAGAATAATGATTGATAGACAAAAAATATAAAATATATTTATTATCATAAAATTATATAGTTACATGTAATTATAATTAATTATGCATAATTTATTATATTTATTTCATGTAATCTTTAATTCAAACTACATTAAAATATTCCATTTTTTTAAGTAAACGAAAAATAACTTTATTTGAAATTAATCAATTATTTACAGTTTTCGAAAAATTTAATGAATTATTTCCATCATTTCCTTTTAGAAAAAGTCTGACGTTGATAATGATTATTTTCTGTTATTACTGTCATGTGAAATCTAAAACTCTATGTCTGCAAAAGCAAGCAAGAGTTTTTCGATATAAAGGCAGATTTAAATTTTTTTCTACTATTATGGTACATATGAATTCTGGCAAATTGAATAATTAAATCGCACTGGAAAAAATAATAAAAAACGAGTGTTAATGAGAACATCGTGGCTAGAGGGAAATTAATTAATCCGTGCATCTTGGATATATTTGATTTGAATTTTCATTATTCTCACATATGTTGCAACTTTAGTTGTCGAAAACATTGCGAGCTTAAAAGTTTTAATTAAAATTCTAAAATATGTGCGTTCACTTTATTCGAGTACTGTATGTCTCGAGAAAAACTTTTCTTTGCAATTTTGCATTCCAGATAACATTGTTTCTATATCGGCATTCGCAGAATGTTCCGAATCCTTTGAAGATGATGGAGCAGGTGCTCAGAGTATCCTGAGAATGATCTAGTTATTCAATGTTATCTAGGTTAGGAAACATTCATTCATTCCCTTCTTGTAACATTCTCAGTAGCAAGAAAATTTGAATAACTAGCTTTTTATCATGAAAATTGTAATATCAATGAGACCTTCTCCTTGGAGAGAGATTTTCTAATAGTACCTCGGCTCCGTCAAACTAAATTGATTCTATTTGAGAATTTAATGCTATTGAATTCCAATCAGCAAGGATGACACCAGTTTAATAGAATCACCCTTGGTCAACGATTCAATTACATGTCCCCAGAGCTGTTGAAATTACATATTATTCTGCAATTAAATAGAAACGCTGTAAACACTCGACTTGATCCAATTACCAGATAAGATTTTCATTTTAGACAAAATAGCATCTAGTTTCAATTAAATGAACGCATTTTTCATTAAAATTATTTCATGCTCAATTCGAGTGAAATTTAAAGCTCGAAATGACATTTCGGGATTCAGGCTTTTCTGACATTTTCCTCCCAGAGTTCATTTATACTTAAATTACGCGAAAATTAAGTCTTCAGATGCAGGGAAAAATGCAATTAAACACTGTTGATTTGTTGCAAAGTAAATCTAACAATTTCCCGACGAATATATCTTAAAAATACAGATCTGTATTTTTAAAAGTCGACTTTTAAAATCAAAAAAGTTAGTGCTGGAAATTTTAACTTTTTAGAAAATTTAACTTTTCAGAAAATACATTTATTTTTTGTTTGCTTTTGTTCTTTTCAACAACGGATTGCTGTTTTTGGTTTGTAGTTATGTTCTATTTTTTAATAAAAGGACATTTAATTTTTTGTATTACATTTATTATTATTACATTATTATTACATATATTACATAAAACACAAAAGAGACAAAATTTTGCTTTTCAATGCATCACCTGCTAAATTCCGCAAGGTGCTTTGGAATTCCACAGAGTAAAAATTCAAATGCACTTTATGGAATTTAACATCGTTGTATTAAAAATTAACATATAGATTTTTTTCCATTGAATATTATTGTTCTACAAAATCTTAATTTCTATAATTTAAACATTTTACCCAGATACTGTCGCGAGACAATTTTCTTAAAATAATAAAAGCCGAGGAATCATATTTTAATTCACTTTCTGAAAAAGACAAAATCTTCTTCATTTTCCATTTCTTCTTTTGAGGACGATTTGCAAGTCTGACGATTTTCAATCATTAATAGGACGAAAATGAAGTATTAATAATTAATCATAGAACCGATTTTTGATTCTTTAATTATTGCATTAAATAGCATAATAATTAAAAAGTTCTAATTAATATGCTATTTAATGTCTCATTAGTGTCAATTTTCAAGGTATAAGTAATGAAATTGAGTTAATATTGGCAATGAATAATAAAAGTGAAATCTGCTATAGATTTTATTCTAGTTTGACGGATATTAAGTAAATTTGCAAAGACCACAAATTAATGTGAGTGTTAACTTTAGATTAGTGTATAACCCGTCGATCATTGTCAGTGAATCGAAAGCGAGCCAACACCTGTTGTCATACTCATTGTTTTAATGATAAAGGGTAATTGCCGAAGCAATAAGGAGCAACTTACGAGTTTGAATGGATTGTTTTCTTTGCATTTGATAAATCGTTACATAGTCTGTATTATGGAACGACTATCGCGGATAAAAGGGATAAAGCATATATCTATATGGAAACGCATTCAAACTGACAAAAGTACGTGCCGGGAATATTTCAAATATAGCTTATTCCAGGATCTGCACATGCTATTGTCTCCAACTCTATATTGCATATTATATCGCTCACATAAAGTTAGAAACGCCTCTTTGTGACTGTTACGTTCTTAAATGTGATTGGCTAGAAGTTTAATGCATCTGCAGTTAATGGTCTCCTAACAATACTGTGAATAAAAATTCTATCTGCTTCAAGATATGAAACTTGGGGAACAAAACATTTTTTATCTTCAGCGACGTAAAGTTCTTTCAATTTCAATATCAAATCGACATTTTTAGATTACATGATACGCACTTCTATTTCTAAACACGATTTTATTCTCTTATTTTTATCTTTTAGTTTGTTTTCTTTTCTGTGAACATTAAATATAAAAATTAGTGTAACTTTAAAAAAAAGTGTCAAAACCAACTATAATTTTTTTTAATTCTATTATTAAGATAGTTTAATTTCTTCTTTGATTTTTGGTACGTTTGTGTTTTTATTCATTTTATGTTTTATTTTTGTATTACTTCTATAGAAAATAGTATATTTCTTTTTTTTATTTTTACATAATCATAGTTTATTATTGTATTTTTTCATTTTCATATAGTTAATTATTGTATTTTTTCATTTTCATGTAGTTAATTATTTTATTTTTACATATAGTTTTAGTTTCATAAAGTTCTAATAAAAGTTCTCATAAAGTTTTAGTTTTCCGAATCCATAAATAATAATTATTTTAGCATAATTATCAAGGGAATTCGAAAAATCTCTATTATTTCCTTTCATTTCACTATTCGCATTTTCACCTCAATTTGACATAAACTAGTAATTGAAACGTAGCTAAAATGAACTTAGAATTTTTCTGTATAGCGAAAATTATATACCGAGAAAATTGCTTTTAAGTCAGCTTCCACATTCGTAGATTATATGTACTGTGATTTTTAAACTAATAACTAGCAAATAATACTTTTTTTCTTCTAATTTTAAATAATGACTATAAGTTAATAGTCGAAAATATAAGGCATCATAGTGAGTAATTATAGTTGTGTATTTTTGATAGTGAATTAATTTAAATCCACTAATTTTATTAGTTAAATTTATTTCAGACTTTTATTTTCTTTACTTCATATTTATTTCACGCTAATTTAACACTTCATTTATATTTTGAAATATTTTTTTTATTTTTATCTTTGATATTTTAATCCTTTTTGATATTTATTTTATTTTAATCCTTTTTGATATTTATTTCATTTAAATCCTCTTTGATATTTATTTCACTTTTATATTCTTTGATATATTTTTTAATTTTCATCTTCTTTAATATTTATCTCAGTTTTGTCTTCTTTATAATATTTATCTCAGTTTTATCTTCTTTAATATTTATCTCAGTTTTATTTTTTTTAATATTCATCTCAGTCTTGTCTTCTTTAATATTCATCTCAGTTTTATCTTCTTTAATATTCATCTCAGTTTTACCTTTTTATTTAATCTTTATTTATTGTTTCGCGTCAAACTTGATACCTATTTCGTTGTTTTTCTGTGTGAGTTTCCTCCCCTGTGAAAAAAAACAATATTAATTTTAGAAAAGAAAATTTTGTAAATGGTTTTTCGTGGAAAAGTAAATATTGATATATTTTTAAGATACACACGTGCAGTTTGGGCTTTGTTTGGCAAGATTTTTCCAAAAAATACTGGCATATTTCGTGCACAGGATATTTGAAGTCGAAATTATTAGGGTTGGCTGTGACAGGCGAGTTCACAGGATCAGCTGAATTGGAAGGTATGGCTTCCTGCCAAAAATGAGGCAATTTGTTGCGTTTCGATATATGATGCAGTAGTTCAGATCTGCCCATTCCTGATGATATTTCTCTCTCATTAAAACTCCGATTCGAAATATGAAGAGAAGTTTACTCCATTCATTGTTTCCCCGAAAACAGCTTTTTCACATTTCTGTTAATTGGTTCAACATTTCATCTCTTACTGTTTCATTTGCGTTTTTTGCTCTATTATTCCTCTCGTCACCTTTTTTTTAATTCTCTTGTTCCTTTTATCACCATTTTTTACAATGAGCGTTAAATTTGTCTTTTTAGAAAAATGCTTCTAAATGACGCGAAACAATATAGGAGTCATTTTAAACGTTTTTTAAAACATGTGTGATAAAAAATTGATCATTTTGTTTATAAGGACATTTATTTTAAAAGAGGTTTCGAATAATTGAAGATAGTTGGATAGTTGAAGCTTGATTTGATCGTTATTGGTAATTATTCAATTGGTAATTATTCAATTGGTAATTATAGTATGAGTAGAAATAGAAGTTAATCAATAAGCGAAGATTTATTAATATGGTTTGACGAATTCAGTGGTAGAATTAATTTTTTATAATGTTTGCTGTCTGAAGTGTTTGAAAATTTAATGAATATACACCTCGGTGTACATTTCCTTGAGGTTTTTTCACACAAGTGTGTAGAGGCATCACTTTACTTAAGTAGATAAGAAAATCGTGGATTAGAACGCTTGGTCGTCTGGCCGTATCCGTATTTTACTACTGCGAGTTGAGCGGCTTTTCTTTAAGTAGAGTGGCCAGGCTTCGTTCAGACATACGTTCCGTCCGACTCTCATTCTCTTTACCTACTTCCTTCGACTTGTCAATCGGAAACCAATCGAAAAATCGAAATTAACATCTATTTAGTCCGAATTTCTATTTCCATCATATTATTTATTTATAACGTATTAGCACTGTTAAAAGTGGCGTGTCTTATTTTAAATCAATTTCACAAAAAAAGACTTTATATATTCTGCTTAATTGATATTTTGCTAAATAAATAAATAAATAAATTTTGTTAATGAATAAAAAAGCTGCCTTTATGAGTAAGCAAATAAAAATGAAAATTAGCCATGAGAATTGCATTTTGTGTTGTAACGGAGAGTAATGTAATGCGTAATGAAGCTATTCTAATCATTTAAGACTTAATTAAATTTGCAGGGAAAAAACTATATAATTAATTTCCAGTTTGTAAAATTAACTTTGTTGAAAGTATGTTTTCAAATTGTAAAGTTCACTATAATTTATTCGATTAAATGAAGTTAATTGTAGAAGAATTTACCAATCAAAAAAGAAGTTAATTGTAGTTACAGTATTTTACTAATTTATATAAAGTAAATTATATTTCTTCTTCTTTCGAAAATGTAATGTATGCTTTGCTTTCAAGTACGCTAGAAATTAGAAACTAGTAGAAAAACATAGATGCTCTGTATTCAATGAATAAATAAAAGCACCTTTTATTAAAAATAGTTTTGAGTACCTACATGCCTTTTCCTGCTAGATTCCTGTAGCATTTTCAAAACTTATTACTTACTGCATTTTCAAAATATTTCCACAATTCTTAAAAATTGTGTGTAATTAAATTAAATTCTATTTATAATTTTGCTTCCTCATAGATCAAGTTTTTTTATATACTTTATGCTTTATTTTAGATGATTTACTTATATTCCAGAATTTATTTACCTCTTAAAAAATAGATAAAGTTTTGTTAATATTATCCATTATTATTCAACTATTGAAGTTATAAAACTTTTGAGTTTTTTACATTCTCATCAATAATGAAAGTTTATTTTGTAGTTTTTTTTGTTTACGAAATTTTACAAGAGTTTTACAAGTTTTACAAGTTTTTTACAAGTGTTTACGTTAATAGAGAGACTGGGAAGTGTTGAGGTGAATGGTTTAATAAATGAACAGGTGGAATGTGAAGTGTTTCCGTACAAATGAATAAAGATTTGGTTTCGAGACAAATAGCAAACAAGGACGAATACGTGAATAATTACAGTCACCTCAAGCACCAGAAATTGAATTGAATAATGCTTTGGTCCTCGAAAGTGACCTTGAAATTTTAGTAACTTTGTATGGCTAGTCCTTGAACGATATTGTTTTTTTTCACTCCTTGTAGATATAAAAGAAGACTTATTATCTGCATGTAGATCGAAGTGAAATATCTATGCGGTGCACGCAATAACAACGGAAGTCCTGGACGAAATCCAAACGACTTGAAAAACTTCTTCTTGAATACATGCTTGAAACCTTATATGTATACACTTATCTTTCTGGCGGAAAATTCTATTCAGGGATAAATAAATACAATCTCGAAATTTTAATTCGGACCGAATAAAAACCTGCTAGAGAAATCTTGATTACAAGTTGATTAAAAAACGCTGTTAAAACTCGTAATTTCAGTTTTTTTGTATTTAGATATTAAAATACAATTATTTATTAATTATTGATCAATTATTTCTTAATTATTTATTAATGATTTCTTAATTATTTATTAATTTTGTATTAATTCTTTATTACTTATTTAGGTATTATTATTCGGATAATTATTGCACCATTATTTATTTCTTGTTAATTTTATTATCTTTTTATTGCCATTGAATTTAAGAGTCGATGCATCGAATTTTAATAGACATGATTTTTTTTTAAATTTACCATTAAACTTGCAATTTACTATTTTTTTAATTATCTGTTTTAATTAGCAATGAATAATTAGTTTTCCTAAATTTCGATTTGAAGGATGTTTTTTATTTTTAAACTTAGATCTCTGTAGAAAAGCAAAATATAAAGATACTGATAATTTTATGAGATAAAATAATTTGAGATAAATATTTTATGAGATAAATTCATATTTTGATGAAATATGATGAATAATATTTGATAAAAAAAATTTACGAAAAGATGCTATAGTTTTCGAGAAAATTTATGAAAAGAGAATTTTTCCTTTGAAAATGTTTAATAAAAATTGATATAGTTTGTTTAAAAAAGTTGATTGAAAAGCAATGTTTCTCATGGTACTTTTTTTGTGATTTATGTAATCCCGTCAAATTTATCGATGCCATCAGTCAAGTTGATTTTTCAGTTTCAGTGTTTTGATGTTATCGATTATTTACTATGCAGCAAAAGCTTTAGCTGTCAGATATTGAATGAAACATAACATTAAATATTCATTCTTACTAGATTTCGTATTACGATAAATCTTGCGACTTCTGTGCATTACTATTTATCCAATTCTGCCTTAGCTAACAAAATAAATCTAACGGATCACTTGACGCGATTTTCGCTTGAATACACTTCGGGACGAGGATCTTTTGTTCTAAATTTCCATTCAGCTCAGTCTTATAGTTCTCAGTCTCTCTGTTTGGAAAAGTTGTATTAAAACACAGATGAAAAACTTTAGTTTTAAAGTATTATTTTTACATACTTTTTTTTCAAAAACATTTCTAATATTTGTCAACAAAAAGTAAAAATGCATATTTGCGAATAGCTTCTATTGAAAGAACTTGTATTTTTTAAAACTTGGGGAATTTCGTAAAAACTAAGTTGTTTAAAGCTTCGAAAATTGTTTGAAAACTAGCAAAACTTGTTTAAAAGTTGAAATAATGTTTGGAGAGGTTACTTCAATTTTTAAAGACGAAAAATTCAGATTATAACATTGCAAGCGAAATTACTAAAATTTGCACGGTTATTAAAAAGACACGTAATTAAGTAATTTTCTTGAAAATTATTATGGTAATTTAAAAGACAGTTTGGGAAAATTATGTTAATTTGTGTAGGTTGAAGCAAATTATGCAAATTTATTTAAATTCATGTAAATTTTATGGAAATTTCTGTACTGTGTTATAAACATAATTAACAAAACTATTATTTATATTTTCTTTGTCTTTTCTTGAAATGTAAATTCAGCTAAATTTGGTTAAATCAAGGTAATTGAATAATTATTTTAATTCTTGCTTTCTCATGGAGAAAGTATTACACAATTTTCTTGAAAGTATTAACTTGATACCAAAAAGTACCAAATTGATCACAAAATGTATCAAATTGGTTACAAAATCTCCATCAATTTGTTATGTTTGATATCAATTTGATACTTTTAAGTAAACTGTATATATTCTTTGTTAAAAATACCTTTTTATTCTCAGAGAGTTGAGAATCTTCAAAATCAATATTTCGTTTTATATAACAACTAAACGTTTATTTTATATAAACTATTAAATTACTTCTTCGAGAAACATTTAAAGATCCTTTAATTTAAGACATTCGTATAAAAAATTAGGCATAGTTTGAAAACGCACGATTAAAAAGTTAATGTCCTGAGTTTTGTGCACGATCGAAAGGGAAATTGGAAGTCTGTATTTGACATGGAGACTTTAATAACATTTTGTCGTTTATTTTTTAAATACAAGAATATCCTGTGATACTAATTTGTTACTTTGATCTCGTCTTTTATAGTATTTTTCATTGAAATTTGATCTCAATATCACTATATTGTTTTATATTTTCTTGGACAATTTGAAATTGAATTGTTTGACAGATATGAGAAAAGGACTTGTTGCTTTTCAAGTTTCAATACACGACTTGCTCGTATAAGATCGACCTGTATGCAAATTTTATTATTATGATTTTGACCTACTACCTTCTAAACACTTTGGTGTCTTCAGTTTAAACGTGGCTAATAGTAGCAACGTTTTATTATAAAGACTTAACGAACCTCTTAGCACTAAAGAGAAAGTTATGAGCGCACGTTTTTACAGAAGGTCATCTATTCTCCCAAGTCAGCTCTTTAAAAGTTTCATCCTATTTTCTAATAATTTCTATGCTCATTTTAGCTTTGCACGTTTTTTTCACAGCTTGCATTAAGCTATAAAATATTTAGCGTGAAAATTGTAATATACTCAAATTGCCGGGTAAAGGACTATTAAATTATTTTTAAAAATTTGTTAAACGAATTTTGTCTTCAAAATTCAAATAAATTAACGCTAATTATTATAATTAGCGAATAAGAGATGGGAACCTAATAAATAAAACATCAAATTAAAACGTGAAATATTTCTTTTAAGTATTCGTTAGTGGAGGTATTTCTTTCTTTGAGTTCTAATAATTTGGATATTCACCAGTTCTAAGGGAATTTTAAATTAGAAGATGGAAATTTATGCGGCATTTTTAGCAGATAGTTTAAGTTTCAAAAAAGAAATAATTTTGTTTCATGAATATTTGAAACAGTTATTTTTAATGCATGCATCCGGAGAAAAATTCGTGTATATATATATGTATATATGCTACTGCGGTGCTATTTTCATTCAACTCATTATATATGCAGCGAAGGTTTTAAATTTAATATTTTTACTTAGATTTTGATATTGGGAAATTGGTTCTCTTCCGAGGGACATATGTGTGAAATTTGTCTCGATTTCTGAGGTTATTTCGCAGCCTCTAGCTTTCTGATTTGAGAGGGAAGATGGCCAGGAATATAACCCCTTTCCATTTCTTCGTCTGCACTGCAATAACCTTGATCCAGATAATTTGAAAAATTCATTTCAATAATTCTAGTTGCGAAGATTGCATCTTTTTGCTTCCTCCTACAGAAAGGAAGCTTTGTTTTTAATAGGTTTATTTGAAATTGTAAATCGAATTTATTACCTTGCTTTCTTTTTATCATTTTTTAATTTCTTCAGGGTTCGCTTTAGGACTTCAATTACTTTAGGAGCTTATTTTTACTTTATTTTTCCCTTTGAATTACTTTTTACTCTCTTATTTCAGAATGCTTATTTCTCTACAATTTTTGGATTCAATTTTTTCAAAAATATGTGCTTTTTTTCTCTTTTTTTATATCTTTTCAATAAGTTTTTGTTTTATTTTGTTAAGTTTGTGTTTATTGACTTATTTTTACGTACTATGTGCCATTTATTTATTGGTTTGTTTATTTACATTGGTATTTACTTTTACTTTATGTATATAAAATATTGTTCCCTTTTAGCAATAAAAGTGTGTTGCTAATCTTGTTGGTTCGAGTCGGTGAAATACTTTTAGTAGAAGTTGGTGTTGTAAACAATTTTATTCATAAACCAATTCAATCGCGTCAGTTTGATTCCCAGGTTGTGATTGTAGATTGAACATTGATTATATGTGCTTTGAATCGCTACTATATTTCTCGAACTCGGTGCGCTGAATATATAGGACCTAAAATGTTTTCTGAGTCAGTTACTACTTAAGGTTAATGTCTTCTGGTCATAATTCACTAAGGGTGAGGTATATTGATATCCAATATTATACTTTGCTATTCCCGATTCGCAGATCGAGATAAAAAATAGGTGCATTCTGTTATTGATCATTTTCTGGTCACTTGCAACATAATAAAATACTGATCGAAAATCATCGACACACATTTTTAACTCTTATATTTTATTATTTTTAAAAACAGCGACTTTTCTTATTATGTAGAATTCTTGTAAATTTGCAATATTTGTAAAGGCGGCATTAATTGTGAATATCTTTAGTTTGATGATTTTTTGGACCCTATACGCATTATATTTTATAGGATAGGACCCTATATACTTTTTTTATTATTTTCAGTTACTATAGATATCACGTATATTTTTCAAATTGAACTTTATTCAAACCAAATTTGATTTAATTTGAATTCCCCTTGATTTGAATATAATTAAAGGTTGGTTAGTTTTAGCGAATTGCTTTATGATGCAAATAGCTGGAATCTTTAACTACAAGATCATTTTTGTTGATTAATTATCGAAATTGAGCTGATTATCGTTTTCTCTAATTATCAAAATCTGAGGGTAGTGTTCTAGAGTTATATTAATTAATGAGAAAAAAAGGAAATTCCGGAATTGAAGTATTATCGATTTGACCTCTTGAAAGTGGATTTCTTTCCAATTCGATCATGGACTCTAGTAAATCAAGTGAATCCAGGTAAAAAATTCATCAACTAATGAAAGTTTTGTACAGCTGGTGCGAGAGTGATCAGGAAAGAAAGTGTTCAAAACAGTTTGCAAGACTGCTAAAGATAATTTGTTGTTCAGTACTTCAACGAGTGCCAAGTACAAATCGCTTGGAAAAGTGTTATAAGTGAAAACAAGCAAAAGTTCTGAATGAATAAAAAATAAGGGGAAAAAAGGAGAGATAGAAAGAAAAGAAAAGAGAAAAAAAGAGAAAAGAAAAGAGAAAAGAGAAAAGAAAAGAGAAAAGAAAAGAGAAAAGAAAAGAGAAAAGGCGATAGAGAAAAAAAAGAAAAGGTAAGAGAGAGAAAATAAGAGTAAAGAAAAAGGGAAGAGAAAAAGAAAAGATAGAGAAAAAAACAGAAAAAGAGGGAAACAACAAAATGAAAATGAAAAGAATGAAGACTACTAGAAAGACAAAGCATACGAAAAGAGTAAAAAGTAGCAAGGAGAACAACAAAAGGACAGAGAGTATTAAAGAGATAGAGAGTTGAATAGCGAAGTAAATGCAAAAAGGAGGAGAAAACGGATTTTCTCAAAGGAAGCTCGAGTCAAGAGGATCACAAAAGAAGCGAGAGCTTTGAAAGCGAATTAGGGAGACGAGTGCGAATACATATCGATACATATCGATCGGATTATTGCTGTTGTTGGGTTGATGGGTGTGAGAGTGGGGTGAAATTTTTATAGTGTAGAGAGTTTTTTCGACGAGGGGGGCGGATGAAGAGTCGAGGATGCAGGTGGATGAACGGAATATCGGATAGATTAGATGTCCGAGGTGCTTATTTATCGGCCTTGGGAGCCTTCGGGGCCGTGCTGGGCACCTCGCACCACCCCATGTCTCCCGAGTGAAGATTCAGTGGAAAGTTTATTTTTTCGATCCTTTTCCATCGAAGAGTCTAGTTGGTTTTTAGTGCGGTTCAAGTGCGAGCCTCAGAAAAGAGGCTCCTTGTCATTGAGTGAGGCTGGCGAGCGCAATGTGGCAAAGTGGGGGCATGGGCACCCATGCGGCCAACAACCCATGGATGAAATTAATGGGAATTGTGCACAAAGAAAGGAGACATCACGAATCTGGCGGTGGAACTGCCTCACAAGCTGCTGGAACCAACCTCGCTGCGGAAAGGGGACTCAATCAGTGAGTTTTTACTAATTTTCCACCATCAACCCTTTGGAAATTAAAATCCTGTGATAAAAATCCTTTTCTCCTTGGAAAACATTTAATTCCTTGCTTTCATTGGATCTATTTTGTTCAATTTCTGCGCAATTCGTTTCAGGGTTCTTCATTTATGCACTTATTCTCAAAGATATTTTTGTAATTAATCTTTGTGTAATGTATGTAATTTTTACTATATTTATAACTATAATTAGATTACTGTAATATATGTAATTTTACTATATTAGTTTGCACGGAAACAACATTTCTGTGCTATCCACATAATGAATTAATTATAAATTATTTGGCACCTGAAAAATATTATAGAAAATTTGGTAAAAATGTTTGTTTTTAAAACATTTAATTAAAACTTTAATTTAAGTTTTAAACAGCAAAAATTGGGTGACTGCACTGCAAAAACTGGTGTCTTCGTATAAGACACTTAAATGTCTTATTTGCGTTTTTAGACGCAAAAGGTGTCTTATAATGTAAGACATTCAATGTTTAAGACATTTGAAAATGTCTAAACGTAGTGTGTGAAGTTTGGAAACTTGTAGTAAACAGCATAGGAAGTTTTATATGTACCACACGTAGAAAAATCGAAATGTACTTAACTACTGTATAGTGAAATATGCCTAAAAAGTTGAATTGAACTAGTTTTAATTTTCTTGGGTGATATCTACTTTACTTAAGTCAAAATTTAACAAATTTTACTTAACAATGCTATGTAAATTTCACTTGCAATTTTTCTCAGTGAAAAAATCTGCAGTTTTTTCTTCTTTTGTTTATAAATTGGCTTGAAGACCATGTTGGAAGCGTGACAGTATTATCAGAGTTTTTTCCAGTGAAATGTAGTTTTAGACTATACGCAGTGGACAATTTTATGTTCAAATTTGTTCTTATGCGCTTTTTATTCATATATTATGTTTTTAGTTCCTTTTAACATGATCTCTGGTATATTTTTAAGTAATAAGTTTCGCGAGAAATTAGTATCTCTTGTGTTAAGTTGAAATTGAGAATTTACGGGTGAGTTTACAACTACGAACATAAGTGAGGCGTAAAGATCGCTGCTAAGGAAAATTGGGGAGTAAAGTCAAAGTAGAGGAATGAAGGTTAGAGAGAAACATAGCGTCGTTTCTCTCTCACTCCTATTTTTCTAGTTGAGTTTGCGCTTCACTTTTCTTTATCTAAGTACTTTTAGCCTTCATAAAGTACACAGGTGTAAACTCGCACTATATTGTTTTTATTATTATGTTGCTGTTTTATTTTATTTTGTTACAAAATAGAGCTCTAAAGATGTATATCATCTTTGTGGCAGAGCAAAACATTACTGGCGTGAATAAATCTTTTTTTTGTTCTTGAATTGAAAGTTTTTTCCTGACAGAACTTTTTAATATATCAACAGTTCACAGAAAAAAGAAAGTCTTAAACCGTTTCACAATCAGTTAATTTTGTTGCTTAAAATAAGACTAAGTCATTTTTCGGTCTTAAAATCAGTCCAAATTGACACTTATGTAAACGGTTCTAGATAAAAATGGGCTGAAAAAATTCTAATGTGTTAGCAATGAGGAATTTAAGTGCGATAAAGACAATTAATTTTTTTCGTGTTGTAAACATGAATATAATATATAACACACAATCTATTGTTAAAGTTGTAAATAATATATGGCTGCATTGCAGTATAAACTGAACATTTTATTCTTCAGAGTTCACTTACTTTGCAGTGCTTTTTACTGTTAAGAGTATTCTAGACTTCAACTTCGTGGAAAATACTTTGAATCAAGTAGAGGAAATGATTTAAAAGGGAAAAAATCACGAGTGTTGTCGAATTAAAGTTCGAAATTGCTTTAAAAAGAGAAAACTCTCTCTCTTTGTAAAGTGGTTTTACCGAGAAATACTAAACGAATTAATTAAATGAGACTCAAATATAATTGTTTTTGTGAAAGTTCCATTTCAAGAAACTATCATTCTTTGAATTACAATTTAAATAATTAAAAAAAACTGTTTTAAAAACTTTTTTCAGAACTTTGTTCTTTATTCACTTTATTAAATAACATTGCAATAATTTTTTTTGCCAATTTGTTTATTTTTCACTAAATAGTTTTTTCTATTTATTATACAATATTATTTATTATATTTTACTTTTAATTAGATTTCTCGATTAATGAAGCTTGCTTTTTTTATGATGTTAAAATTCGTAAGAGTTTTTATTTAATTTGTACACTCTTTCATATTCAGTGTTGTTTATTCTTTATAAATCGTGTATAAACTATATTTGAAAATATAAATTCTTAAAAGTAAAATTTAATTCATTTTTATATCGCTTTTTCCTATATATACTTTCAATTAAATTTGTTTCCTCTTTATTCTTTAATATGAATGAATAAACAGAAATCTTTGTGAGAAGAGAAAAGGGACATAAGATAGGAACGACAATATTTAGATTGCAAGAAACATTTTGCTTTTCAGGGTATAATGAAAGTAGAATTCCTTGTAGAAACGTGCTTCTGATTATGCAAGTGCAACTCTAATAATTATTTTTCAAATTTCGTACAAACAGTGAGAAATTATTTTTTATTCATTTTAATTAGCTTTTTAATTTAAAGAGTTATTGATAATTTCAATTATTATAGAATTTCATTCATAAGTCGTTTTTGTACGTCTATTTAAGACATCAAAAAATGTCTTAAAATTGACCACCTAAACGTCTTAAACCAAGACACCATTTTTTGCAGTGTAGTTTTTTTTTATTAATATACCTAATGAAAAACAGAAAGAATTCAAAGCGATATTAATTTGAAACTGGATTTTGTAGCTTGTAGGAAATTTTGTAGGGAACTTGTGGATCTTAAATATTTTACATGTACGTATTGTTGTGAATGTGTGGTCTCATAATTCTTGTTAATCTCCAAAGAGTAGGTAATCTCTGGCTCGATCGTTCCATAGCTCTCTTCTTGCTGAAATTTGTTAGCGGGCGCAAAATAATATGTTGCGGCTATCCATAGGTGGTAATAATTAGAACTTTCTCAAAGTCGTGAAATCCGGCGCTAAGCGGTTATCAACACCGCATCATATTGCAAGTAAATGAAGAAATTCCCGTGTTTCGTAATTTCCTGTTGAAACTTTACATCCCATCGCATTATCTTATAAAATTCGTATTTTAAAATCATGTACGAGTAGTTTCTAAGTGATTATTTTTTCCATCCCTTGGCAAAATCTATATAACTTGAGACACGATTGCTCCATGGAGCAATTTCCATGGAAAATTCTATATTCTATTTTAAGATGTTTGCAGACGCAAACATATAGCATTTGCGAGAATGAATTTTTTTAAACATTTATGTTTTGAAAAAACTAGATGATCCAAGTGTTGTATTAAAAAAACCGCAGAATCGTACGTGTTCCTTGTGCGTGTAGCTTGACAGAGGAAACTATGCTTCTGTGTTGCCGGAAACAAGGAGTACATAACTTTCAGGAAAATCTACCATTAGCTTCCTCAGGCAATACGTTTTCCCTTTGCATTATTTAGTTAGCTTCTCACAGTGAATTTCACCATGTACCTGATTCTACATTAATAATAGTAATTAAATTATGCCTTTGATAAACAAGCATTATATATAATGACGACAAAGGAGTAACTTACAACAAACAAGTTCTTAATTCATATTTTACTATACCTCTCATATTAAATTGGACCAACCCTCATTTTCTAATATCATAATTAAACACTTTTTTCGTATCTTAATTTTTAATTATAAAAAAATGTCATATTCTTTTTCAATTAATTTTTTATTTTTTGTTCTTTAGAATTCACCAAAAAGTGACTAATTTAGTTATAAAAAACAATTGAGGGGTTGGATGCTATAAGGTGATACGCGTGACTTTCGTTGGCCCCGCGTTAGCGAGGTTTCCACTATTCTAGGGGCCAACGAAAGTCATGCGCCTTATAGCATCCAGCCCCTCAATTATTAAAAAAGTGCGATAAATTATTATTTTTATTATTATTTTTATTTGGTTTCTTCTTAAAAACCGTTGAAGGTTATCCTTTCTGCAAAAAAAAATTTCTCTATGAGGAAGCAAAATGTTCATGAAATGAACATAATTTTCCACTTGTTATTATTATTATTATTATTATTATTATTATTATTTTTATTATTATTTTTATTATTATTATTATTATTATTATTATTATTATTATTTTATAATTTTGAAGAAAATCTTTCATTTTAATGAACCTTTTGTTAATCGTAATGAAAATTTCTATTTTTCATGGATTCTTGTTTGTTGACTGGACTTTCTAAAGACACGTCCCTTGTTTAGCTTTTTTAAGAAATTAGTATTTGTAGAAGAGACAAGTGGCACAAGTCATCCGAGTGGATTTCAAAGTTTCATTGTTTGGAGACACTTTCGACTTAACATTTTGGCCCTTAACTTTACTCAAGTTTTCATCACTAGGTCTTGAAGTTCAAAGGTTCACAAAGCACGTAGCTCTAAATTAACTGCGCTATATAGATGTCTGGCTTTTTTCTTTTATGAACTTTCTAAGAACATAAGGAGAGAGGAAACAAAGAGGCTTGAGCGCGCTAATTTCAAGCTATATACTCATTCACAATCAGTGAACTGCTTTCAATATCTCTTTACTCGACAACGTTGGCAGCAAAATTTACCAATTAGTTGGGTCTCTATTTTACTGTTCGCTTTTGACATATTTATTATTTTCCTACTTCCCTAGAAGTGACTTCAATTAACCCGGAACTGAGAATATATATGTATATTGTTCTTAAATTACTCTTTTCACCAATTAAAGAAAAGGGTTTATTTTAAAGTTGCGTTCTTTGGAATTAATTATATTTTCGGGGAATAATTACCTTCGTTATTAATTAATTGTAGACATATTAAATCCAATTTCAATCAAAAGGATTTCAACCCGTGTAGAAATTTTGCCATGTCCCTGACTGGGCCCAGGTAGGGCGTCCCCAATTAGGGAATGAAACGCACGGCCCGATCAGGGCCACACCGGGAATGTTATGGCCATGTCAGGCCCTGATCATTCCCTACTTGGGCCGTAATCGGGGAATTTCTACACGGGAAATCGTGCAGATAATTTGGAGACACTATTTCTTCTAGAATTAGACACTATCTAGAATTCTTTTGTGTAAAGAATTCTTCCAAGGTAAAGAAATATTGTTTTGCTTGAACAATAAAGAAACACTTTTTTTAAAGGTTTTAAAAACCTTTTTTGAAAGAAGAGACAAATGTGCTGAAAAGGGGTTTTCAAATGTTTAGGCTTTAAAGATATTTAAGCAAACATTTGTCATGCAAATATGTTAATTACTTTTTTATATTCTGTTATTTATTGTTCTTTTATTTATTGTTTTTTATTCACTGTTTTTTTACTTTATTGTTTTTTATTTATTATTTTTTTATTCATTGTTTTTTATTTATTGTTTTCTATTTATTATATATATATACAAAATTTTATTTTAGTTTTTTTAACAAGATGATGGCAATTGTTTTTGTAACATGATATTTGTAAATAAAGTCAAAAAATTGAATATCAGAATGATTGTTTAATGTACGAATTTAAAAATCGTATTGTGCAATTTGCGAAGTAGTGAAAGAAAGCTTTTTATATTTCACAAGAATGTTTGTACAGAAAACACCTTGCTTCAAACAGACTTATATTAGACACACAATTCTCGTTGAACTTCGTGTCTCTTAAAAGACCTCTACCCACGGTCTCTTTGCTATTCCCAGACCAACTATTACCTCTGATTCCAAAATATACTCTCTCATCTCCCGCTTTACTCAAATAATTCAAGATCGTAAGCATTAAACCCCAGTGCCCTCTTCTTTTCCATTTTCATTCAAATTATAAAAAAACGCAAGCACCTTTTCTTGAAAATCTTTACAAATTACTTGAAATGCTAATTTACAGCATCACTCATTCATCAGCATTCTCAAGGTCCCAGAAAATCCCTTCATTTTTGATAGAGCTCAACTGTTTTATGAGAGCAATTTTTCAAAATAGAATTTTAATGAGACGATTTTTCTGGAGGTTAACAGAAGCTTTTTCTTATTCTTATCAGGCAGTACCCGGGCATCAATTCACTTAAGCACTGCCGCAATGATCTGAATGAGGTGGCGGCATACCCAAGTGTCGTTTTCTGCTTTCAGTGTCGAATTGTTCTTTGCACTTGACATCCATGTGCTTATTTTGAGTCAAAGAATTGTCAGACGATATGACGTAAAGCGCGATCGATCGTTAATGAATTTTATAATCTGTTCCCGATTTACCATGACAAGCCTTCGAATATTTCGGGACTACCTCGTTGTGCAGTGACACGTGATTAACGGATACCGGGAGTGAATCCTTCAGTCTCAAACCTCTTTTTTGTAATGGCAGACTTTTTATACCGGCTTTTATATAAATTGAACATTTTCACTCAACAGATGTAATAAAACAAGAAATCTTGCAATTGTTGGATTGAAATCACATTTAAAAGATTATGTGGATTTTAAAAGTGAAAGATTGTATTAATAAATTTTGTATTTAGATAAAATTTCCTTTATAGAATAGGCGTTTTTTTCACAAGAAGAAACGTGATTTTTGTTTAGACTATAAGACTGATTGTTATTTATTATTTTATTTATTTATTTTATTATTTTATTTATTTATTTTATTTATTTATTTTATTATTTTATTTATTTATTTATTTTATTTTTTTTGTTATTGTCTAGTTCTTCTTCAACATTCTTATTTTTTATTAATTTTTTTCAAATGAAAGAACTGTTCTACAGAAGAAACGAAATGTTATTTTTTAATGCATTGCCTGTTAAATTCCAAGATAAATTAGAATTCTACAGGCATATGGCAGTAAAAATTCATGTTCATCTTGTAAATTAACATTTTGTTTTTTCTGTGTCTCTAGATCTGAAAAAAACTACAATTAGTCAAAATTTTATCATGAAAAATGTATAAAAGTTGTTCAGCAAGGAAAAACTGAAAATCATACTGAGAATGCTAAGTCATACTATTTTCTAAATTAAAATTATAAAATTTGGACTATTTAATAAAATAATGTAACAAGAAATAATGAAATAATGTAACATATTTAAATTTTAAAGTGAATTACAAAAAATTACTTTTTTATTGTGTGAATTGTTATTCTGTTTTTACGGCTTATAAATTACGAGTTTGACTACTTTGTTGAGAAGTTTGTCTCTTTTATTGTTAAAAGTGTGTAAGTCATTATTCAAGTTGTCCAAGTTGTTCAAATGGTCTGAGTTATTGTCAAAATTGTCTAAGTTATTGATTAACTTGATTTATGATTTTACATTTACATCCTGTGCTGTTTGACAAATTTTCTTAAGTTGTTAACATTGAATAATAAATATTCAAATTTATTGATTTGAAAACAAATTAATCACACAATAATATAAATAAAATGTAATTTCTAAATCTAAAAGAATTCTATAAAAATTGTTTCTGTCAATAAAAACGTCACTCTTTAAATATTCACATGATCCGTTAACTAGATTTGGTTTTCATTCGTCAGATTGCTTGTTCACTTATTCAAAAAACAATTGCGACATGAAAATACATCAAACTTGAAAAAAATTGGAAATATCACATTTTACTTTTTTATCTGCCATTTCAGAATCAAATTCTAATTTTAAAATTACAAACGTGACTTCTAGATTAACATATTTAGAATTTAGAATTTTAAAATTGCAAACTATAATTGCAAATTATAATTTTAAATTTTAAATGTTTGAAATTAAAATTAAATAATAATAAATGAGATTTCAATTCTGAGATATTGGAACAATTTTGTTAGAAAGTGTATATAGTCTTTATTTGTTGAAGTGCAAGACAGTGATTTTGCAAGACTCAATGTCTAAAATTGTTCCATTAAAGCCAGACAATGTTATCTTTAAATGAAAATCTAGTGCGGCTGTTTTCGAATATCGAAACACAGAATAATAGAAAATTACACACGTTTTCGTGAGCTTGAGCGAATTTTAAGAATCTAAAAATAAATCTATTGACGAAACTCAAGTCTCAGCCGTTTCACAATAAAGTTTGTTGATTTGTGTAAAATTCAAAAATGGCCAGCGCGATTTCTGAAAAAAAACCATGACTTGTAAAGTGACTTGTATGCAAGTCTATTTGCAATGCATGCTGGAATGAGAAGCACTATTTTGAACACTGCGAGACCAAATTGTCGCAGGTAGGAACAGGTAATTAATCGAATGAGTTTAATTAATAATTAACAATGTTCTTAACAAAATTTGACAATTTTAACACTTTTTCTTCAAATTTCATTTCTGCGTCTTTAATTTATGCATATAAAACATTTGTTTATAATTTTATTGTAAATTATAACAAATACTGACAATAGATAATAATATTAACTATTCATTCAGCGGTAAACACGATATATTCAAATTCCTGATTTGTTAACATTCGCTATTGTTTGTTTATTTATAGCATATTTATTGCATATATTGTTACTTACACTGAAAGAAAATATTTTAGAAATTTCAATAAACGCATTGTACTTTTTAATATATAAGTAACGATTTAGGGAAAACGGTAAAAAATGAGAAAAATAAATCGTTACTATTATATTAATATGTACAATGTGTTTATTGAAATTTCTTAAATATTTTCTTTCAGTGTACATATAATAATTTATGAAGCTGATAATTAAATTATAATCAATAATTGAATCTTAAATCGATATTTGAATCTTAAATCGATTTTTGATTTCTTTCGAGTTATTCTTTTCTCCAGTGAAAAGTCCATATGGACTTATTAATTTTTATTAATATTAAACATATGTTTAATATTGATACCAAAATATCAACAAATTGAAAGCAAATATTCAACACATACCAATAACAATAAACAGAAATTGAATGTGCAATTTGGTGAGATTTTATATAAAAAAGGTAAAAGAGTTATTCGCGTAAAATGAAGTAGATCGGAATAAATGTTAATATGCGTAAATGAAATAAATTGTTTTGTGTGTTGGGAATGAATTAAAATAAATATAAAGTTTTGAATAGAAGCACAATGTGGAAAATGGAAAGTAAATAAATTCGTGTAAATGGGTGGCGGTTTGTAATACAACACTGAATCCTCTCAATGGGCTATTCAGCAGAGTTGCTAATTGTCTGCGCACACACACAAAAAAAACTTTTCTCGTCGCTTTACTGAATAGTATTGTTCCGCTAAAATCACGAAACGTCTACCGTAAAGCCTATGCGAGTGCAATGTAAACCCCCGTCAATATAGGTTGTTCATTTCTCTTTTCAAAAGCTCAAGGGGATAAATAAAGCTCAATATGTACTCATGACGACGCCGATATCTCTCCTTAAATTTAGGTCGTAAAACTTTCTCGGGGGTTTTTTTTATTAAAATAAATCTTAATTTACGCCTATTTTGATTTAAAGGTTTAATTGCCAAAACACATTATTCTACTCTAATTAGTAGTTTCCTACTAATTCAATAGCGAATAGGCGTTTACCGATTGAAATCGTAAAGATTCATTATCATTTTTAGTGAAAAACTACTATTTTTAGAGGAAAATTACTATTTTTAGTGAAAAACTACTAACTTAAGTCTTACAATTGAAATATGTGAAATTTGAATTTTTCTGTTTGTAGATATTTATTAATTAAATTTGTAGTTTTCTACTAAACATTAGTAGTTTTTCACTAAAAAGTAGTAAATACTTACAACTTTAATCAGTAAACGATTTTTCGCTATTGAATTAGTAGATAATTCTACTAATTCAAATGTAGAGAGTAAAGGAAAAGTAAAGCAATTGTATTGAATTTACTTTTAATTATTTCGTTTGATAATTATTATTTAACACAAAGCAAATTGAAAGTATGAAATTAACTCTGTTAAATCGTTTAATTTTGCACCCAGGAAAATGCTCGATTTTTATGCCGGATAAATATCTTGGGCAAAATTGAATTCCACGATCTTAATGAAAGGAAATTTTTCCGAACTTGCCGTTCCTTGGGAAGAATATTTTCTATTAAGCGCATATTTATAATTCTGATATATATTCTACTAATAATATATTCTTCTAATAATATATTCTTCTAATAAATCAAAATCCTTCTTGAAAATTGTTAAAGAAAATACAAAATTTAAAAGCAAAGAAACATATTCACAAAATCTTTTGCTCGAAAAAAGTTGAGTTACAATTAATTTAATTATATATTAATTATTTATACAGTCAAAATATACAGTAAATTTTTGAATAAACTGTGTTTCTTTATATTTATTGTCAATACTATGCAATTAGTCATATATTTTAACAATCGAACTACATAGTCAATTTTCGAGTTCCGTGACAAATGAGTTTACCCAAATTCGTGGAGAAGAAATTTCCAATAATATAATAATACCGACTTGGGTTGCGGAAATTATTTGAAATTTTCATTAGAACTGAATTTAGTGCTTGAGGAAAGCTCACATTCAAATTAAGCTAATGACCACTAAAAGTAGATTACTCGCTTAATTACAAATTTGAGTGTCTCTGACTTTAATTTTATCTATTAAACAGCACTCTTGTAAAAATAGCGACACAGAAAAAAGTAGACGTTAAAAAAGTTTAAAAAAACTGGATTGAGAAAATTAGGATAATTTTGCAGTTCACGCTTCACGAGCCATAAACTCTATTTTTATGAAAACTCTCATCTAGCTTTCGCGAAAGAAACGAGGAAAAGGAGAAATGAATAAAGTAGTCAGAAATCCCTGTAGCAGACTGACTATCGGAAATCTATCATCCACTTTCAAACAGTTCATTAAAGAGTTCTAACTAATGGGTGTCAATAGTAATTATCTCCTGTTTGTTGAGCGGTTTTTTTAAAAGGCATATTTCTCCTGAGGGTAACATTTCGATAGAGACGTCATATAAAGGCATATTTTGCTAGGGGAATGTTTGATAAAAAAAAAAAAAGTCTATTTAGTTTAAAAATTTTAATAATATATAAATATTTAGACTGCAAAAAGTGAAGCTTTTGGAATTTAACTAACGTTGTATTGAAAGTTAAGAGTTTTTTTTTTCTTACAACTTGGTTAATAAATTATTGATATTATTATTATTATTATTATTGTTATTATTATTATTATTATTATTATTATTATTATTATTATTATTATTATTATTGTTAAATATGAGTTTATTGCTTCCTGAGTGGTAATTGTTGAATTCTTTTTTTTACAATTATAATAATTATTATTTATTAAGTGTAAAAAGTATTTAAAAAGAACAAAGAGGGGACAATTACAGAATGTTAGGCACATCCGTAAATTCTAAAAAACCACTCTTGTCTATTTGTAGTCGTGTTAATATTCATAATTTCAAAGATAACGAGCAATTCTGTAAATTAGTAGAGAGAGCTAAAGTGCGAATATCTAGTTAATGTTAAGCTCAACACTAATTCTATCCGGTCTGAAGGCGACCTAAAGGGGCCCATTAATTAATTAAGCGCTTTAAATTGCTTATTGACGCAACAATTGATTTAATCTCGGATTTCAACTACAATTTGTAATCCACCTGCTTAGTATTAAGAAAAATTAATTGGAATTGTGATAATGTTGGGTGAAAATTATTGTACTCTGCTGTTTTAATTAATCGCTTATTTGATGTGTTGTTGAACCAATTAAGTGCCTTATTAATATCTGATTTATCTAATCATCATGCTAACAGAATAAATTAATACTCATTCATAATACTCATTATAATACTCATTGATTTAATCTTCTTGCTTTAATTGATACATTAAACATTTTAGGCAATTAAGCTTTGCCAGAAATTCTGTTCCTTTTTTTCGGTATTTTAATTAATTTTAATTTATTTTCAAATATTAGTTTAGATTACTTGTTAGTTAATTAACTTGATTGAATTGAACTTGATTATTAACTTGCATTTGTTTAATTTTTCTGTTCATTTGGATTTTAATCACATAAATCACATTAATCACTTCAATCACATAAATTTTTAATAGTTTAATTCTTCTATTATAAGCGCACGAATTATTGATTCTTTCAATCGAATTGTAATTTCATTAGGATTATTAATTTAAAACTATTGAAAAGTTGTTTAAAAATAGTATCTATAAAGTTTGAAAAGGAAGTTAATTAAAAACCAATATTAATTGATAATTTCTTTCTTTGTTTCAGGTAAGTTTCTTTAAGAAGTTTTTTAAGAGTATCGCAATCATCTACAACGCTGGGGTAAGAAAAATTGTTCTTTAAATTATGTTCTTAATGAACAAGGAAAAATTATCTATACAGAATGATCGCTGAAAGTTTTTCCGACAAGTGAATTAATTTTTTTTAATTTTAAAATTGTTACTCAATTTTGATACCTAAAAGTATGATGCGTGTGTTGTATATTTTAATAAATCAAAAGTAATATTAAAATGAGACACTTGTTTTTGCAGTATATTGATGTTAATTAATGTTTATTGTATTTTGTTCACTAAATGCTAATTTTATAAATTTTACACACGCGTGAAGTTAATGAAACAAGTTTTTATATTCTTTCTAAAATTTCGTGAGCAGAGTTGATTAATTTCCTATATTTTATGTTAAATTTTATTTTTACCCTTCGAATATTAAAAGTTGATAATATATATGCCTTTGATACTTTCAAAGTAAAGTGGCTCACATAAATTTTTTCCATGTTTCAGCATTAAATCAATCTATCATGGGTGATAAAATTTTATAGCTATTAATATCATATAAGCCTTATAAAACCTACCTTTATTACCACATACTTTTGGGTATCAGAGTTTTACAATTTTTTCATTTGTTTTCCATGTCACGGAAAATGTGCTTTAAGGGATTTAAATGAAAAAAACGTTATTTTTTTATACATTAAATTACAGACTTTTAGACATTTTGTCTTGATTCTCTAAACCTGAATTTAGCAAAATTAGACAATAATAATAATCGATATAAAATAATTATATGCATAATTATCGACATAACATTTTGTGCATAATTAACCGGTTTTTTTACATTTTAAAAAGTTTATTCTCTCTGAATTTGAATTCTTGAAAAGTCGACCTCCAATTTGATTTAGGCAACATTTTTACAAATTTTTAGTAAAATTTTATTATTTGATTTAATAGTTACATTTTCTTCTATACCTTAGAAAAACTTTTAGTTAAAATTTTTAAAATTTTTAGAGAAAATTTATTAAAGATTAGTAAAAAGGCTCAATAATTGAAAATGGTGAGGAACTTTTCATTAATTCAAAAGAAAGTTAAAATATACAATTTTTTGTTTTAAAGTTTATATTCTTTTACGCGTTTCTTTTTAAAACATAGCGCGTTTTAGTAATTTCATTTTTAATCACAGTTTACTTAAAAGTATCAAATTGATATAAAAAATATCAAATTGACGAAGATTTTGTGATCAGTTTGGTACTTTTTGGTATCAAGTTGATACTTTCAAGGAAACTGTGATGAAGTGAAAACTAAGTCACTCCAGAGTAAGAATCTCACTCCAAAATATTTAGGGAGTTCATCACATGATGAATTTGAAATCAGTCTACCTCTCTCATGATTTAATTAAAGTAAATCATGATATCAATTTTGTGAACTAGAAATTAGAACTTGAAAAAAGGACACAATTGTTTTGAGCTTAAGCTCAAAAATGTTGTTTTTCAACGCATCACCTGTTAAATTCCAGTAAGATGCTTTGAAATTCTACAAGCACATATTATGCCTATGTAAAAATTCAAGTGCACTTTGGAATTTATCAACGCTGCATTGAAAATTAACAGATTTGCTTTTTCTGACCATTTAAAATGAGAATTTAAAATTCTCTTCTATCTCGATTAATTTCTTTCATTGGTCTAGTTGGTGGGTGATGCTGCGATTGATGTGTACGTGTTTTGGTCTAATTAGATTAGTCGATTAGAGTTGAAAGTTGCCAGTTAATCGGATGCAGTTATTGCTGAACATGAAAGTGGCGTTTTAAAAGTTGGAGAGGGTAATTCTGTGATTTTGTTGATTTAAAGAAGTAATGAAGTTTTGCAGGTGTATACAATTGAGTAGGTTAGGGTCTCGCACGTGATTTATGTGAGATTACCTGCACTTCGTGCATGTAGCGTATTAAAAAGTCAGGATCATTACACGCACTCACGCGAAGGGCTTTCGTTATCAAACAAAGGGGGAAGGAAAATAGCCAACTGGCAGGTAGCAGGTAGCAGGTAGCAGGTACTGACCTACCAACCGAGTACCAACTTGCTGAAAGAACCGCCTCTCAGAGTTCACTCTGAGTCATGAGACACAACTTTAACTTACCGCAGTCAGTTACTGTGTTGCCGTGAACCGATCCGCATGCACCAAGCATTTCAGTCACGTTTGATTCGTGCATCAATATCGATCCCATCCCTTCTAACTTCACAAATTCCGCCCAAAATTACTACCTAACGATTTTAGTGGCCTGGTGTTTGGCATTCTAATTGACGAAGAAGCGCTTAGGTAAACTTTGCACTTCGTGATCTCTAAATCTGAGTCTGCGAAAATGCTGACACGCTTCCAAAAATGCTTCATTAGCTGATTATTCTTTCTTGCGGTTATTAGGATACTTTCATGTAGAAGAGATAGGGGTAAATTGACCGAGGGCCGCTTTTAAGGAAAAACGTCATTTATGCACTGAAAAACATTCCTATGATCCCATTATACTTTCCTTTAAATCTCAATTCATGAACAGTTGTCTAAACGTTCTATTCTTTTTCTCACTGAAACTGAATTCTATTGTTTCAATTTTTCTATTGTTTTAATTACTCAATCTTTTGGATTTTTTTATTAACTCAATTCTACTCTGTAAGTCTGAATCAGCGGAATCTCGATGATTTTCAGCCATAAGCGAGTTACTTATTAAAATCAGCGTATATTCGCTGATGCTTCTGTGAAACTTAACCTAAAATTTCGCTGATTCTCAGCGTATATGCGCTAATTCTCAGCGTATATGCGCTGATTTGGGAAAGTGTTTCAATACTTTTCGCTAATATTAATATTTAAAAAGATTATAAGAATATTGTAAGAATATACGAGAACAGTTTCCCTAACTATTTATTAGAAATTTTATAAAATTTTAAACCGAATTCTCATAAAATTTAATTATGTATACAAAATTTTATGTATACAGAAAGATATTTATGTTGATGTATTTCCTTGAAAGTATATATACTAAACTTTGGATGTGACAGAAAATTGCAAATAATTTAAGTGTGAAATAAATTGAAATTTTCTCGAAAAATTAAAAGAAAAGTCAATGAATTATTCCAGTACCATTTACTTTAAAAATTCAATGACTTTTCTTTTAATTCTTCGAGCAAATTTCAATTTTCTTCCCGTAAATTATTCGAAATTTTGTGTCCCATGCAAAAGTGTAGTACTATATACTGCCAAGGAAATGTTCGATTGCCTATATTTGTCATTTTCAGTAAATAAAAAAGAGTAATTTTTTCATTTTAATAGAAAATTAATAAACGTTCATAAATGATTAATGAAAATCGTATTCACTGAATTAATTAGAATTCACGTAAACAATGGTTTCAGTTGCTTAAGTACCTATATAATTAATAATGTGTCATTTGCAATTGAAATGAAAAGTAAATAATGTACTTTTTAAATCAGTCATTTTGAACAGATTCAGATTTAGAAAATTTATTATAAAAATAGGATTTAAATATAATTATATTTTAGTTCTAAAATGAAATAAATATTTTAGAATATATAATTAATGTTTTCATTCTAAAATATATAAATAGCATTTTGTACATAAATGTAATTATCACATAATTGTAATTAATCACAACATACTTGTAATTAATCACAACAATTGTCATTAATCACAACAATTGTAATTAATTACAACATAATTATAATCAATTATCAAATTATATTAATTAATAAGTACATAAATATGAACAATATTTGTTTTTTAAAGTATTTCTTGACAAAACAGAAGAAGTTTTAAACAAATCTTTCTTTTGTTTTTACATTCTGTGCGTATAATTTGTTTGCCGAGGGGTATTTTTGTCCATTTTTAATGATATGCAAATTATGAGTACACAAAAAACATGTTCTTTCTCTTAATGATGCAAATGTACAGAATTTTCATCAGTTAACGGATCGACATTTAACATACACTTTGAATTAATTAGTGTACATAAAGACTATTATCATATTATCCAACGTTTTTCAGTTTACAAATTATAACGGTAAATGGAAAACATAAATATAAACAAACTTTTAATTTGGGATACAAATTTGGTTAAAATGATAAAAAGAATAATTCTCCTGTAATTCAGTACGCGATTTTTATCTCGACGCTCTAAACCACTGCAGATAATTTTCAAGCCTCGAGCTATTATTTAAATTCAGCTTTTGAAGAGCATTTAAGTTGCGAAATTGTCTATAAACGAATTGCTGAGTTTTGATAGAAAGCATAAATGCAATTTCTCGACAGTTTCAGGCACATATGCTTCTCCTTTTCTTTCCATTAGAAATGCATAATTTTCCAATTTTCGACATGTTATATACATATAGTTGGAGCATTATCATCCGTGGTCTCCAGAGTCTCGACATTATCTTCGTCGCAGAGGGAGGATCGTTTCATGTTGTGTAGAATTTCAAGCACGACAACACTAACAGGCATAATTTCAGTCAGAGTAGAATAATTCTGTTTGCAGTCAAGCAGATTGAAGACAAGTTAACTCAAATGTCTACCTTCCACTTTTGTTTTCAAGCAAACACTCTTTGCAAATTCTTCTGCTTTTTATAATTATTAACTATTTTTTAAAACAATGCTTCCTTACTCTATAAAAATGAATAAGCGAAATTTCGTTTATTCAATATGCAATAAGCAAAAGTAATTGTATTTTTCCTTTTCGTATATTTCTTTCAAATATTTTTCCTGCGTCATTTTGTTTTATCTTCATGTTCACATTTTTATCTTATTTTCTTTTTATTTTTATCTTATTTTCTGTTTATTTTTATAATATTTTCTGTTTATTTTTAACTTCATTTTTATGCTTATTTTTATCTTTTTTGTGTCAATTTTTCTCTTGTTTTTACTGTTCACTTTTATCTTCCTTTTTGTGTTTATTTTCGTCTTATTTTTCTGGTGAAATCATCTAAATTGCAGAACATTGGACAGTTTTCCAAATATAAATTTGTCATTACCCAAAAAGAGTCATTGTTGAAATAAACGTTGAATAGGGAATTTTCGTCGTTTGACAATTTTGTGATTGCAAATGAGACAAAAATATTGTGAGTTTTTTATTTGGGATTAATGAGTTTTTCAGGAAATGTGAGTGGTAATTTGTTTAAGTATAAAAATCCCATCATGTTCGCTTTAAACCATGGCTTGAAGCCAAGTAGAGATGTAAATTAAAGTATCGCTTTCACAATTTGAAAAAGCTTTTGATAGGACAATTTATTTGCTTCATAAGGTCGTATCGGATTTCTAACGTTTTTCCGATACCTACGTGAGCACCCGTAACAAAAGTTTCCATATACAGAATGCAGGATTTAATGCACGTTAATTACACAGTAGATACGCCCGGTTTTGGTCAGCCATCCAACGAAAATTGATTTAACTCGCGTCGCTTCAAGGAAACATGAACAATGATTAAAAAACAATTTCACATATTGCTGTGGTGAACCTGATTTCACTAAATAACCAAGCTGCAAAATAATCTTCGAATTTAATTGAAAAAATAATCGCATTTTCCGCTAGAGGGCATTTTTAGTGTTGTTACAAATTTTTAGACGTAAATCAATACGCTTTGTGAAAGTGAGGGTACAATAAAATTTATTTTTAATTGTTTTAATTTGCATTTACAGCTTATTTTTTTATTTTTTATTTATAATGAGTTTTCAATTAATTCTTCACAATTATTTGCTTAAATAATTCTTTAATTAGGAGTTACGTACTTTTGTTTCTGTTCGAAATTTTTTTTTTATATTTATCTCTTGTTTAGCTGTTCTATTAATTTTATTTCTAAAACCATTTATACTGGTTATGATTTGATTTCAAATTCAATTATTTACATACATTTGGTATACCATACATTTTAATGTGACTTTTTAATATTTTTAATATAACTTTTTAATATAACTACTTTCTCTATACTTTGTTTCTTCCATTCGATCTATTCTAGTACTTCTATTATTCTATTTTATATTATTTCTATTTCTATCACTGAGAGAAAAGTTTTCTTGATTCTATGCAAAATTGCATTGGATCTAATCTACTTTATTCTCACTCTCTAAATTTGAATCAGTGAAATTTCACTGATTCAAATTTAGAGAGCATATAGAAACGGATCTATTCTCTAAATCTGAATTAGTAATTTTCTACTAATTTAATATAGCAAAAATCCGTTTACTGATTGAAATTGTAAACATTTGCTAATTAAATTAGTAGTTTTTTATTAAAAAATAGAGCTCATTGAAACTTAGTAAATCTTTTGCTCTTTCAATCGGTAAACGACTTTTCACTAATTGAATTAGTAGAAAATTACTAATTCAGATTCAGAGATTAGGATAATTATTCTTGATTCGAGTATATTTATTTTTTATTCGAACTTACAAATCCTTGTAGTAAATCGAAAATATTCTTGAAACAAGAATTATAAATATAAAGATATTTTAATTCTTGTTTTGAATTCTTTTCTCTCAGTGATTGTTTCACTCTTACTATTCCATTTTGTTGTTATCTTAATAGTCATTTTTTGTCATTTTTGTTATAAATATTTTTAATACTTTTATAATATTAAAGGAATTTTAGACTTGAATTAAGACACAGTTTTTACACATAATTCTATAAAGGAGAATAGTACAATTGATGATACTAAGAGATGATTGATATACAAGTAGATGATGTACGTAGATAATACAAATATATAGATAATATTATTCAGATTGTAGCATAATCCATCAAGGTATCCATTATCATCTTAGCGGTATAACCATTACAATCTACATTATATCTATATGGTGCTCAGAATCTGATATTCGTGAAAGAGATTTTTAATATATATTCTCATTTTCTTTGTAAATGAATTTTATTCTCGATCCTATGATTAAACTTCATATATAGCTATTATACGTAATGCGTTATTCTATTTCAAGATAAAATCAGTAAAAATTAATCCCGCAAAATGGAGTATATGTGAATTTCAATCAAATTTCATAAAATATAATATCTAGATTTAGTCATTTTTCCGTCCTGTGATTAAATTGTCACTGAATATTATTATCGCAAAATTCAATTTTAGCTCATGTGATTACCACTACTATATTATTATTATTTTTAAAAATGGCTAATTTTGTGTCACGTAATATGTAGATGACCCCTTATTATTATTTTTATTATTATTATTATTATTATCATCACCAATAATTTTTATCCCCTAAGGTCAAACAGTTTTCAGTCTATATTTAAAAATAGTATTTTGAGTCAGTACAAAATTAACATTTTCTTACTTTAGAAAACTGTTTTTTAATGCAATTTATATTGCTCTATTTTATTATTGAAAAAGAAAACCTTAATTATTTTTCTTTTTTAGTAGAATGGTTTAATATAAAAGGAACCGCTATTTTTGGATTTGAATGAAAAAATAATATTGTATGTAAATGAAAAGTAGTTCAGATTGCAGGACTTAATTAAAACCGTCATTTGAAAATGAAAATTTCCACTTTAACTGATTTCTTTGATTAAAATAAGTGAGATGGCCTCACGTGACTTCTCTCGCGCGAGAGAATAAAGTCGATTGCGTTGATTCGACGTAGTTCCAAAAGTATTCGACAGAGGACAGTATCGCACAAGACGCTAAAGGGTTAAAAGAAAGATAAATCGACAAAACAGTCTTGTTATCGCGCTTCACTATTTTTTTTTAAATGATTTTTTTTAGATATCAAATTTGCGAGGATTTGTAATGACAAACATAATTCCATAAAAATTGTGTATTTTTTATTATTTTTGATAATAATGGAAATGATGATGATGATAATGATAATAATTATAATAGTAATGATAAAAATAATAATACTACTCTTTTGTTGTAGTTGGTATTGTTCTTTTATATAAAAAATGACCTAAACTTGACTGAAAGTTTTAAAACAAATTTTATTAAGATACAAGTAGAACAATGATTATTTTTTTTTTATTATACAAGTAAATGTTTTAAAGGTATTTTAAATAAATAAAAAACCGAGAAATGAAGATTAAAAATGAATAAAAAGTGGCTTTTATTTTAAGCGGGATAAATATATACATTTTACTTAAAAGCATCAAATTAATATCAAAAATATTAAATTGATGGAGATTTTGTGATCAGTTTGATACTTTTTGGTATCAAGTTGATACTTTCAAGAAAACTGTGTACATGTAGAAAGATACATGTTAAATCAAGGTCTGATTTCGAATAATGACTGAGAGTGTCGAGTTCATTGTTTCCACTTGGCTGGCTGACTAAAACCTCTCTTATCTACTGTTAAATTTATACTCTTGGAGTGTACAGATTGCTGCAAAATGACCACTTATTTCCGTGATTAGTGATACTTGCTCTAAACATAGGTTTATCAGTGAATTTTCAAATTATCAAACATTTCTGGAATGTAAATTAATTTCTCATCTTTATATCAATAACTATTTTAATTCATAGTACATTATAAATTTGTAATTAATAAATTACAATTTTGAAATTAACGAAGTGCAACTTTGCAGTTAACAAAATGCAACTTTGCAGTTAACAAAATGCCACTTTGCAGTTAACAAAATGCAATTTTGCAATCGTTCATAAATTATAAAATAGTTTATGAATTACAGCTTTGAAATTTGTAAATTTATACTCTAGTAAAACTAAGAATAAAAAATTTAAAAATTCACGAATAAAAAATTTATAAATTTTTTGCAAATATATTTGCAATTTTTAAAATTGTCACGTTTGCTAAGTGCAATTATACAATTTTAATTGCACAAATTGCAAATTAATTTCTAGCAACCTGATTCTACTGACATTTTATTAAAAAAGTAATCTTTCTATTAATTCAAAGAGATTAGAACTCTTCTTCAAATTACCACACTCTTTAGTTTCAAATTTGAATTTATTTAATCAAGCTCGTTTTGAGAATATATTAAGAGGTACTTCAAATTTTAATAACGCAGAACGTAAAAGATTTCTGTGAGCAATAACTTTGAATAATAATTTTATTTTTATCTCGGGGGAGTTCTTTAAAATTTATTAAAATTCGTCATCAAAGAAAAGCAGTAGATAAAAGAACGGTCTTTACTGTGTATAGAAGTTTGTTTATGGGACTTATTTATAACTGCATTTTATTTATGATGAATCTCAAAAGCAATCAAACTTGACAGAATGATTTTAATAAATCCTGAGTCTCAATTCTTTTATCGACATCAAAGCACTTTTTTTATTCTGTCCATTATTAATAAAAAGTATGCGCTGATGCTTTTTGTATATCAAATCTTTTTTTTAATGAAATGGAAATATTACAAAATCTTTCAACAATTAAAATTTAAGATTACAGTACATAATGTCCAAACTACACTTTTGATACAGGACATTTCAAAATTTGTGTATTTTAAATGATAAATAGTCGCTATTTTATTTCCGAGAAAAATTATGAAATAACCTTATAGCTAAAAATTAATTTCGTGACTTTTTAATGATACTGAAGTTTACAACGTTTCTTTGTTTACGAAGAATTAAAGAGCAAATGTTTGTTTATTTGCCAATTATTCAGATATTTGTTTATAAACTTTTTAAAAAGATATAAGGCCATTTATAATGCATTTATTTATGCATTATTTATAAGGCATTTTATTTTATTTAAACAGTGAACGGGCTTAATAATCTTTAGAAATTGTAAATAAATATATGTAAAGAATTTGAAAATAGTAAAAATTTGTTTTTTTATAATTTGTAAACGAAAAAAACGTTACGAACTTCAGCGTCGTCTTTTTAAAACTTTTGACAATTAAGGCCATCAGTTATATTAGGTTTTTGTAAAAGTTTATTAAACACTATACATATTTCAAGTTTTCTCAAAATCAATTCTGTTTTCTTAATTTTTAACAAATTACGAAATATAATTAACATTCCACCCTACATAAACGATAACCAATAGTACTAATAACTAATATTAAAAGTAAGAACATAAAGTCGAAAAAGTACAAAATGGATTATGAAATGAGAATTGAATTATAAAATATAAAAAATCATTATTGATTTATTACTCCCAAACTGTCGAAAAATATGTCAATCAATAAGGCTTTCTATTGGATGAAGGAGTGAAATAAAGTAGGATGTTCAACCTTCACTCCTCTATCATCACTTCCTCGCACGATAAATCCTAAACTTTGAAAGTTGCTCTAGTTTATCTATATTTAAACTCCACGTGCTATCCTCAACCGTCACAACTTTCATTCAAGTTTGCAAAAAGTGTTGTAAACCTTGCAACACGGCCTTCCCCTCCCAATTCCTCTAGAATCATGCATTAATGAAAAAACAGACAGAAAATCCCATAATCGAATGATATCTAGTTCTAATCGAGGTTAGCGTGTCGACAAGACGACAGGACGTTTGGTATTGACCGGGCTTTCAAGCACCATGCACAAACGTTGTTTTACACATTTCCTTCTGGTGCTGCCATCTCCCAATCGCTCCACGGTACTAGAGTTTTCTCCAGAGCTTGGAAGCTCAAAAATCAGTGTTATAAAAAAGAGAAAAAAACCTGTCCTTGGTTATCTTGTGCCTGTGGACACAATTTCTTGCCTTCGCGACACCCTTGAGGGAAACAAAAGATAAGGAAAATGAGAGGGCGGCTTTCAAGGGTGCGAATAAAGAGGGTGTTGCGGAAAAAGCGTTAAGCGATGAAGGGAAAAAAAGGGGTGGCAATGTGTTGAGCGAGGAGCATAAGGTAGGAATGCTGTTGCATTGTTGCATACATTGTACACAAAAAATGAATGTATAAATGGATGAATGTGGTTTCTATCTGCAAGAAATTGTGTCTTTAATGGATAGAAAGCAGAAAATATTGTTGCTCTGTTCAGGAGAGAAAAGCTTTCACTGTATAAAAACTGCAAGATAATGAGTTGGGAAAAGAAAGTTTGTTATTTTTATATTCTTTGAAGGTGGTATCTTCGTGTAAGGATTATGAAGGTATGCATACTTTCTTTACTAGAGGGATGATTAGTCATTCGAATTATACTATAATTGAGATAAAAGTTCATTCATTTTGATTAACTGGTCGTTATTAGTTAAGAACAATTTTTTTCGCATTTTCTTCTTATCATCATTAGTTGTTCATCGTCTGTGTTGTCGGTGCCGTTTATTTTGACTACTTTTTATATTAGCAGTGCCCTTTTGATCACTTTTCAGTAAAAATGTATTAAAATAAGACTCTGTTTAATAGATGTAATTATTATTATTAATAGATTTAATTTTAATAGATTTAATCATTTAATTTAAACATACTTAAATTATTGTTAAATTTCATGCATTTAAAAAAAATGTTCTTTTTCAATGCATCAACTGTTAAATTCCAAGATAAATTGGAATTCTACACGCATATGCCTGTAAAAATTCAAGTTCATCTTGAAATTTAAAATTGTGTCTTTCCTGTGCATTGAAATATGGCTTATTTTAATCAATTTTTAGTGAAAGTTATTAAAAGGGTGGTAAAAGTAATAAAATTATGAATCAGATAGTTAATTATTAATCAAAATTGATGAAAATATTTAATACTTTTATTTAATTCAATGATTCGGAGTGTAATTGTAAAGATGCCAACACTACAAAAATGGTATATCTTAAAATTGGGATAAAAGTGTCTTATTTTAGTAAAAATGTCTGAACTTAAGACGATTTTGCTCAATATAAGACATCATGTTTTGTCAGTGAAAGGGTTGCGAACTTTTGATGACAAACGAAGACAATTTTTAATGAAAAAATATAATTTGTGCTAACTTTAGTGTATTTTTCAAAAAGAAAATATAGTTTTGTCGGAAGATTGTAGAAGAATGTAAAATTTCACAATCGATTATTCTTAATTTATTTGGTTGTAAATTCTGTCAAAAATTCATTAATTTTCATTTACCACACTGAGAAAAACGTTTGGTTTTGACAACAAAACAAAATTTAGTCAGCATGGTCTAATTTTTTTCAAGAATTAATTTAATATTACTATTAATTTATAATATTTAATTTAATACTATATTTATATAGGGTAATTCCGGGGGAGATGGCCATATGGGAGAGATGGCCAACTCAAATATTTTATAGAATTTGACTATAAATATCACTTATTATAG
>WNHD01002183.1:0-15804 GCA_011057455.1 Ganaspis sp. Gsp50
TCAAAAAATTAACATTAAATATGCAAAAAATTAAGATTTCTTCAATCGTCGACAAAATTTGTTGTAAAATCGTAGGAAATAACTAATTTCAAGCGTTCTATAAAATTACGCCAAGCTTTTTATATGCCAAAAAGCTCCGCGCAAAGAAATCATGAAAAGCTTTATAAATCTCTGAGATCTTTTAATCATTTCATCAAAAAATTAAATTAAAATACCTACTTTTTCTATAGAAAAAAGTTAAGAATGTGAAAAGTGTGGTTTGATTCTAATAGCTTCTGAATAGAAAAAGCCACCAAAATTGATTCGTATGGAAGGCAACTCTGGCTGCCTTCCATATGCTTCGTTTTACTGGTTTTTAAGTTTGAATTTAGTTGTTTCAAGTTCAATTCTCACTGAAAATCATTTAAAGCGGATTTGTGTTTCTACAAATTCAAGTGGTGTGTACATACGTTTACGTTGATTATTTTTCGATTCAAATTTGAGCGCCATCCGCCTGCGTTGGCATTAGGGGACTCGTAGCTAAATGTCAATTTATTACGTTGTTTGCTATTTAATGATAGATTATGATGAGCTGTCTTTTTTTCGTTTTAGCAGACTGTACGTGTTCTTCGTGATTGATTGTATTTGGGAATTGTATTCTTAGAATAAAGCACAATTGGTTAGTTTTGGCTTTTATCTGATCTGCGTTTTGAAAGTTACGCACCTTTATACCTGCATTTATTAGTTCTTACGTTCTTTACATAATCATAATTTATATTCAGGGTTCCGAAGTTCCGCGTAGCTTCGAGTTTTCAACGGTAATATACGTTGGTATATTACTGTATTATACAGTAATTTACAGTAATATACGTTTTCTACGCCTCAAAAACTTTTTTTCTACCGTAAATTACGTGTAGAAAACCACGTAACCTGAGGTAAAATACGTTCCGAACTCTGTTTAGAATGTAGATAGCGTTTCCTATCCCTGAGCAGTTGACAGTTGAGTTGTAATTTTGTCAATCTGTTGACGACAAGTGAGAAGTATAAATAATTAAAAACAGTGTGTGTAATAGCACAATCTATTTGACAAGTTTTATATAAATAAAATTAACAATCAAAATGCGGAGAATTACAAATTCGGATGAAGGGCTATTGGATTATTTAATTTCTCTTGCTAAACCCAGTGGATACACAATTGGTTTAATTTTAGGACAGGTAGTTAAATTACATATTTACATTCTTTTTAATCAGCGTATTTATTTTAAATTATTTATTATTTATTTATGTTGAGTGTATATATAAAATAAAGTTTAGTGACGTTAATTGTAGTTGTTCTTTTCTCGATGCAACTAATTCTTGCTTTAAAGTAAAATAAAAATGACTTAATTTCATCTAAGTTCAGATTCAAATATTCATAATTATAATAAAAAACCAATGGTAAGAAATTCGTTTTTTTGTGATTTATTATTTATTAATATTTTTTTTCTCTATGTATACCCTTTCGGGTTTTTTTTTCTTATTACTATTTTTATTACAATTATTCTGTTTTACTTCTAATTATTCTATATCTTTTATTTTTTTAGAGTTCTGGACAAAAGGACTTTGTGGTTCATTTGGCAAGAACCTCCCCTCCATCAAAAAAAGACGTAATCGAAGAATCTATAATTAGCAGTAATTCTGCTTCAAATCCTCCTAATTCTGAGGATAATACGCACATTAAATCAATTAATGATATTCCAACAAGTTGGGTAGCCGATCATGCAAAACACGTGTGTCTTTTTATTCTATAAATTAATAGTTTTATCAATTTTAGTTTTTTCTTATTAACAGTTTTTAATTTTTAGTTACAATTCTATTAATTAGTCTATTAATTTTAATTAGTTTTATTAACTATTAACTATTAGTTTTAATTAAGTTCTGTTAATTCTGTTAACTATTTATGAGTATAACCATCTTTACAATTTACAATACCTCAATTAGACTAAACAATTGTTCCCTCAAATCAACGCAGTAATTAATTTCTTGATTTGTTTTGACGATTTTAACAAATATTTAAATCCTAGCTGCATTTTTCAGGTGACGAGAATGCTACCAGGTGGAATGTGGGTTCTAGGCATTTTCACTGTCGGTCCCGAAGACGTTTTCAATTCGAACGCATCTGTTGAAAAGCTCAAAAGCATTTTAACAGCAACTCACAAAAGTCTAGCTTCTAATCAATATCTTTTTGGAAATAATACCGAAGAAAGTCTTCTTCTGAATTTTAACAGCAGCACACAAAAGTAATTTTTAGTACAATATTTATAGTTACTTAAGACTACTTTATAACACTTCAGACTACTTCGAAGTACTTCAAAATATTTAAAAACTCTTAAAATTACCTTAAAATATTTACAAATACTTCCCCATACTTCAAAATATCTAAAAAATAAAGTTAAAACAAAATAAAGTTTCATTTTAACTTAATTTTATTCTCTCTTTTCAAAATTTTAAAGTTAAAAAAATTTTATTTCTAATATAAATAATTTTAAAGTTGATATTTCTAAGAGATATTATTACGAATCTTAAAATTCATCTAAAATTACCTTAGAAAATAATGAAAGCTGATTTAAAATAATTCCAAATACTTTCCAATATTTTGTAATATTTGAGAATACTTAAAATTACTTTAAAATACTCCAGACCACTTCAAAATATTTGAAATTACTTAAAATTACTTTAAAATACTTCAGAATAATTCAAAATACTTTTAAATATTTAAAATCACTGTAAAATATTTCCTAATATTTTTGAATACTTCAAAATTTTTTAAATTACTTTTCATTATTTTAGAACACTTAAAAATATTTTCAAATACCTCCCAATACTTTAAAATGTTTTAAAATATTTAATATGTCTTTAAAATATTCCAAAGTACTTAAAATTTCTTGAGAATTCTTTAGAATAATTGAAAATACTTGAAAATACTTGAAAATACTTGAAAATACTTTATAGTACTTTGAAAGGCTTTCAAATATTTAAGGTTACTTTAAAATACAATATAGATAGAATAAGTTTTTAAGTTAAAAATAATGACCTCGAGTAATTTAAATTCTAAAGAATATTCCATAAATTTTTTTTATTTATTAATAAGTTTTATTTTTTTGTTTCATGGAAATCATGGAAAACTCGTGGAATTTTGTGAAGAAAAATTTGTAGAAACCCTAGGTTGTCATTTTAATTAAAATCATTTTAATAATTTTATTTCGCCACAGGTGCTTGTGGCGGTATAATTTTATTTTCCATTCATTAAGAAAAAATTTTAATAAAGTAGAAAAGTAAAAAAAAAGTGAATTAAAAATAAATTTATTTTAAAATTCCTTTGCAGATATGTTTGTAAATCTTGGGACGCTGCAGGGCCCATGGGTGGCAGTTTAAAACCAGTAGATTGGAAATTTCAGCCGAGTGCAGTTTTCACGAAATGGCACCAGTTGGAGACGCTTGTAGATTTCGAAAGATTGTTCCCCATCACCAGGAGTGAAGAACCCGTGCCATTGAAAAAACAACTGCAGGTATGCTCTTTTTTAAAACAACTCAAAAGTGCAATAAATTGTTCAAACTTTACAAATAAATTTTTAAAACATTTTTAAAACATTTTAAAAACATTTTTAAATACAATTCAAACAATGATTGTTTAATTTTTATTTAAGGAAAACTATTTTGCTCCATTTTTATTCAATCAAAATTATTTTGCGTCAATTTTTATTTATGCAAAATTATTCTGCGTTGATTTTTATTCATGCAAAATTATTCTGCGTCTATTGTTATTTATGCAAAATTATTTTACGTCAATTTTAAATAAAATAATAAGTAGAATGCAATTTGTTGGATAATGTTTATCATTTAAATAAAATTTTAAATAAAATATTACGTAGAATGCAATTTGTTGGATAATATTTATCACTGAAATAAAATTTTAAAGAAGATAATAAGTTGGATATAATGGATGGTATTTAACAAGATGATACAGATTTCTTGTGTTTTCTTTTGAAAGGATATTCTTAGTGAGACTTCGGCTGTGATTAATTCAGCTTTGGTTGTAATTGAAGGAGAATTGAATAGTGTGGATGGAACCGTGAATACAATTGGAAAGCAGCGACAGTTGTCAAAAGACAAAAAAAATTGTTGCGACAAAGAAAGCGGCGACGAATCTGAAGAAAAAATCCTCCAAGTCGGACTTTATATTCCCTGTGTAAGATTTTCGAATTAATAATAATAATTAATAATAATAATAATAATACCAATAATTAATAAATAATAAAAAATAATAAATAATAAATAAATTATTATTGTTATTTTTTTCTCATTATTATTGTAGTAAAAACAGTAATGACCAAAAAGGACAATAATTGCGTGGTAAAATAATTTATTAACCAACTGACATTTCGAGGCTGATTCGACCGTTAAAAATTAATTCTAATTTTTCTTTTAATTCTTTTAAATCGTTTTTCTCATTTATGTTTCCTTTTATTTCAGCACAAGAAATTCAGTTCGCAGACAAATAAGATTTCGTGCAGTTCGTCGATACGATTGGTTGGTCAACTTGTTAGTCGAACATTTGTGCATCAAAAAGCGCCGTTAGATGAAGCCTGGAACGCGATTAAACAGGACGTAATGAGGTCCTTGGCAAGTAGATTAGAAATGCACTGGGACAGTTTAATCGAAGAAGAAGACGGCTCTCCTGAAGGTAAAACGAACCTTCTAGAGACGTTGATATAAAACGTTTAAAGCAATTTGAAATTCGAATCAATTAATTAATTTTATTTTTTACTTTCTTATTATATCATTTTTTTTAGTTTCTTATTATATTATTTTTAGTTTTTAATAAGGCCGCAAAATGGTAAAACGTTACGTGAATCGACACTCAAGAGATTGAGTCTTTGAATTAAAAATTTCTTTTTTAGAAACCGTAACGTTGCACGAACCTCCGAGACGAGTTTTGGTTCAGCTCCCTCGAAGTAAAGTCACTCTGTCGGACTACCTTTTCCCTGGAGAAGGTGCACAAGAATCTTTATTTTCTCTTCGAGAGCTTCTCGATCTTCAGCAAGTTCAGGAAAGCAATATCCAAAAAGATTTAGAGCTCCAAGTTGGTAAGTGTTAACAATATAGTTCAGGCTTTCTACAAATTTCTTTTCACACATTTCCATAACTTTTCCATGATTTCCATAAGAAAAATAGAAAAGTTTCCATGATATTTTTAATATGACTTAAGGTCATATTTTTTTAATTTTAAAAACATTTTAAGTGTTTTAAAATATTTTAAAGTGTTTTAAAATATTTGGAAATATTTAGAAGTATTTGAAAATATTTTGAAGTATTGAGAAGTATTTGGAAATATGATAAAGTAATTTTAAGTATTTGCAAATATTTTGAAGTATTTTTAAATAGTCTGAAGAACTTTAAATACATTTAAAATATTTTAAAATCTTTTTGTACTTTATTTAATACGTAAAATACTAATATCTTTCAATACTTTGAACAAATTTGAAGTTTTTAAAAATATTTTAAAGTCTTTTGAAGTAATATAAAGGATTTTAAAGTATTTGAAAATAATGTTAAGTATATTTCAATATTTCATAGTGTTTTCAAGTGGTTTTAAATATTTTGAAGTATTGGGGACTATTTGGAAATATTTTAAAGTAATTATAAGTATTTGTAAACATTTTGAAGTATTTTGAAGTATTTTGATGTATTTTGAAGTATTTTGAAGTATTTTGAAGTATTTTGAATTATTTTGAAGTATTTTGAAGTAGTCTGAAATGTTTTAAAGTAGTTTTTAAATATTTTGAACTTAAAGTAATTTTAAATATTTTGAAATAGTCTGAAGAATTTTAAAGTAGTATTAAGTATTTTTAAATATTTTAAAGGCCTTTTCAGTATTTTCAAATATTTTGAAGTGTTGGGAAGTAATATAAAGCATTTTTGTGCATCCGTTGTTATTTTTCAGTACATTTTAATATCAATAAGTATTTTTAAATAATCTGGTGGATTTTTAAATATTTTGAAGTATTGGGAAGTATTTGGCAATATTTTAAAGTAATTTGAAATCTTTTTAGATGTTTCGATGAATTTTTGAATATTTAAAGTATTTTAAAATATTCTGAAATATTTTAAAGTAGGTTAAAGTATCTTTAAATATTTTAAAGAATTTTTTATTATTTTAATGTATTTTTAGGTATTTTTAAATAATTTGATGGATTTTTAAATATTTTGATGGATTTTTAAATATTTTAAAGTATTGGGAAGTATTTGGGAATATTTCGAAGGTATTTTGAATATTTTGAAGTATTTGGAAGTGCTTTTCAGACAGAAAGAAGTATAAAATTTTCGTAAAACTTCATTCATTTTCATTGTATAAGTTTTCATTGCATAAATTTTCATTGTGTAAATTTCAAATTGAAATTGAAATTTAAAAATTTTTAAATTTTGAATTCATTTAATTAATTAGCCTAATTTGTTATTTAGTGAATTACGAGTTTGAATTTCGTCTGTTGCAGATCCTGCTGAATTTTATTGTCAAAACGCGAATACAGGAAATGTGGAAAACGAAACAACGGGCCCGAAGACAATTCTAAATGGAGGAAAACGTGTTGTTTTATTTATTACCGGTTTGAGTTTTGCTCTTCTTGTTCTAATTATTGCAGTGATAATTAATCGAATTCAAACTTCGAAAAATCAGTTTGAAAGTGTTTAAAACGAGTTTTTGTTTTCTTAAAAAAAATATTGTTAAACGTAAATTAAAGATATATTTTTCTTTTTGTACATCACGTGAAAATAAAGGGTAATATATTCTCTACCTTTGAAATTTCTCGTAATTTTTACGTATTTGTTCCTGGTATTTGCGCTCTTTTGTTCAAATGAACAAAAAGAGTCCAATTCAAATCAAATGATTCCATTAAAACTTAATGAATTATTCAAAATTGAATGAGATATTCAAAATTGAATGAGATATTCGAAATTGAATGAGATATTCAAAATTGAATGAGATATTCAAAATTGAATGAGATATTCAAAATAGAATGAGATATTCAAAATTGAATGAACTATTCAAAATTTAATAAACAATTATTCAAAATTTCATAAACAATTATTTAACGTTTAATTAACAGTTAATCGACATTTAATGATGAATTAAACATTTATTAAAGGGGAAAGAAAAATTGAAAATGTTTTTTAATAAAATTTGTGATTAAAAAATCGTGAATTTATGTACAATTTTATATTGTTTAAATAGGTGTATAAAAATCTTAGCAAACTAAAGTCAATGCGATTTATTGAACGCTTAAAAAATTTCTCTAGAATTCTATAAAATTAAAATTTACAATAATAGGCAATTATTTCTATAATAACAATTTTCACTATTTTTATTTCGTTTAATTATATATAAAATCAAATTTCTTGTATTTATTTGGAAATCTTCAATGCTAATATTTTTGTTGTTACTTCAAAATTATAATTGTACAATTATAATATTCAAAATTATAATTGTGCAATTATAATATTCACAATTATAATATTCAAAATTATAATTGTACAATTATAATATTCACAATTATAATTCAACAATTATAATTCAACAATCATAATTTCCACAACTACAATTTCACAACTGTATTTCCACAATTTCAATTTCCAGAAATACAATTTTCAGAATTATTTTAACAATAATGATTTTTGAATGATTGTAGACTTAAAATGTAACAACTGTATTTCCACAATTTCAATTTCCAGAAATACAATTTTCAGAATTATTTTAACAATAATGATTTTTGAATGATTGTAGAATTAAAATATCCACAATTTTTATAGGTATAATTTTGACAATGTTTAGAGTCACAATTTTACAATTATAATTTCTTAATTGTAATGATCACTATTACAATTTTACAATAATAATAAATAACTAATAATTATAAATAGTTAATTTTTCATAGTACATAACAGAAGAGGAAGTAGGAAATTTCGAGTAGAATTCAATTTGCACTCGCAATTCATAAAAGATCTATAACTATAATATTTTAATAACATTGTAGTATTTATAGAATATATACATATACATATAAATTCATAAAGATCGCATTTATGTACAATAGAAGCATATTTTCCTCTCAACATTTTTTCTTTTCATACAATAATTATTGTAATTATTGTTGATTATAATCGTTAAACGATCAATCCATTAAAAATGTGTGTCGTGCAGTTTGAAACACGAGTAATAACTATTGCACAAAATATTACAACGCGTGCAAACAAACACTTTTTTCAAAAATGAAAAAAAGTTCCAAACAAATGTAAATACATCATACACACGCACGCAATCCGCACACGCCAAATTTCACAGGCAGTGTTGTAATTTCCTTCGTTTTATCAAAAACAATTTCCCTTCTATTTTCAAAAACAAGCATGTCAAAAATTAAACAAGAAATTACAATTAACTCCCAAAGATCGTCACTTGCCGATTTTTATCAAATTTCGTACATTTGCATTTTTTTAGCATTTATTTGTAATTGTTTGCATTTCTTTATATCTGTAATTATTTGTATTTGCTCCCAACAGTTTGTATTTGTTTGCAATTATTTGTATTTGTTTATAATTGTTTGTATTTGTTTGTAATTGTTCGTATTTATTTGTATTTGTTTATAATTGTTTGTATTTGTTTGCAATTGTTTGTATTTGTTTATAATTGTTTATAATGGTTTATAATTGTTTGTATTTGTTTGTAATTGTTTGTATTTATTTGTATTTGTTTGTAATTGTTTTTATTTGTTTGTAATTGTTCGTGTTTATTTGTATTTGTTTATAATTCTTTGTATTTGTTTGCAATTGTTTGTATTTGTTTATAATGATTTATAATTGTTTGTATTTGTTTGTAATTGTTTGTATTTATTTGTATTTGCTTATAATTATTTGTAATTGTCCAATTTGCAACGTCCTCTATTCACTTAATTGTAAAAACAGAACCCAATTTTTCATTTTCCCGAATGTGCGCAATATTCGAAACCGGTATACAAAATTTCATAAAAATCGGCACATGTTCGTTTTCGGAACTACAGCCAAAAGTTGCGACAATTTTTCCTTTAAAATACGATTCTCTTATTTTTATTGAGTATAATAATGTAGGGCAAAATTTTGCCGCTACTATTTCTACTAATACTATTATATTAGCATCTACTTATAGTACCACTGCTGCTGTCCATAACCACTGTACACATTTATTACGAATAGAAAATTAATTACGAGGCGAGATACCTTAATACTGTTAAATACAATTAGCTTTAGTATCCAGGCCAATTTTATTCGATGTACACAAACAAAAATCGCTAAATATTCATTCATTTCCCAACAACAAATTCTGGCGCCATTTTTCACTTCGACGCCATTTTGAATTTCCATTCAATCCACCGCCAATATGAATCTAGCCAATCCGAGGCCGTTTTGAATTTTCTATCCAAATCGACGCCATTTTGGATTCAAGTTTATTGGCTTCCGTTTTGTTTTTGGAGTGAATTTTATTACAAAATGGCGCCCCAAGACGAACTGAATTGAACAGCCGCGTGCAACAAGCGCCTCTAATTGTGAAATGAAGGCACAGACTGCGCGTAAAAGTTGCAGTTATTGCACGCGGCGGTTCTGGAATCTATTCGTTACAATACAATTTGCGTTTTTAATTAATAACCTCTCATAATGTACATAGCTACCAAAAACGATTGATACATATTTACAAAAAATTGCAAAAAAATTATGTATATTAAAATTAAATTACGAATATAAATTATGTATATCATGAAAAAGCTAACAAATGGAAATTTCATTTCATTAAAAATTAAACTAAAGCCTTTTAGAATTCAAATTCAATTCAAAAGCGTCATTTCCATTCAACGCCTTTTTTTTAACCCTAATTCGTTAAATTAGACGTTTTTTTAAAACGCAAAACGTTTTTTAAACGAAAAACGTTTTTCTAAACGCAAAACGCTTTAGCGAACTTTCTTACAACGCTTTACTGTACAGTATTGTAAAATACTGATCGCATTTTTACGATTTGTTTCCTTGCGGATAATTTATTTCAAGAGCAATTGCGGCAAAATAGAATAAATTTCTAAAAATCGTCGCTTGCTGATTTTTATCAAATTTGGTATTCTGAAATTTTTTGTAATTGTATTGCTTCCTCATAGAGAAGGCATTGTTTTTTATATTGAATTTTATTTTATTATTTTATTGTTTAGTCAAATTGTAGGCAAACTTATTAAACTAAAAAAATTGGCGCAAATTCGGGCAACGGAGCAATCAAACATTGAAAGTGAGGTTACGTTTTTGTGTAAAATTTTGCTTTTTGAAATGAAATTGTTTATGCCAATTTATAAATTATAAATACTGAATTTGTGCTAATTTTGACTATACAATAATGTAATCAGTATATCAAATTTGATAAAAATCGGCAAGGGAATGGGCGTATGAACAAATTGAGCGTTTTAAAACAGATACGACGAAAAAAAAGCTACTGTTGAGTAGATTTTACACGGTTCCGCCTAATTTTATGAGACCTGCTTGACTGCCTCGACCAACGCTGGCCACGTCCTCGAGTGAATCTAAATCTAGAGCGGACTCGATCATAGTTGTGTCCTGCAGTAATCTGAGCTTGGAGGCGGTCAAGGGAGTGGAATTGTTTGTCGTAACGTTAACATGCGGAATGCCGGAAGTTGAGGACACGTCCAGACGGTCTAGTCCAATTGACGACACACTGGCGGCGCTGGCTGCAGCGGCTGCTGCGGCGGCAACTGCAGCAGCGCTCACCGACGTGAAAACATTTTGCCGGGACGGTAGGGGCGCAATTTCATCAATATCTATGGGCGCAATATTAAGAGAAGCCAACGGCGCCTCGTGACTCACCAGGTGGCTCACACTATTAGTTGTGCTACCTAAAAGAGAAAATAATTATTCAAAGGCACCAAGACTTTCATTATCGAAACGAAAATGATTGTATTAGTTGTATAATATTACATAAAATCCTAAGAGGGATTTTAGAAGCTATAATTATGCGAATAGTAGAGAGCAGTGCGCCACGGTCAATTTACGACTTCTTTGAACATGTTGGGCGCTGTCCTGTGTCCGAAAAGTGGTTACAGTGCGCCACAGTCAACATAAGACGTCTTTGGACATGTCGTGCGCTGTACCGTGTCCGAAAAGTGGTTACAGTGCGCCACAGTCAATATACGACGTCTTTGGTCATGTCGGGCGCTGTCCCGTGTCCGAAAAATAGTTAGTGCGCCACAGTAAATATAAGACGTCTTTGGTCATGTCGGGCGCTGTCCCGTGTCAGAAAAATGATCACAGTGCGCCACGCTCAATTTACGACGTCTTTGAACATGTCGGGCGTTGTCCCGTGTCCAAAAAATGGTTACAGTGCGTCATGGTTAATTTACGACGTCTTTGGACAAGTCGGGTGCTGTCCCGTGTCCGAAAAATTGTCGCAGTACACGGCTCTCTATTATTCGCATAAGCATAGTCTCTAAAATTCCACTTTATTTATCCGAGTAATTTGTCGCCTTACCTAATATTATATAATATTATATTAATAATATAATAATAGATTAATTGCAGACGAAATTTTGTAAAAGAGAAACCTCTTTAATAAACAGAGATAAGTATCAGATACTGTCCGTATGCACAACTGCGCATGTCTTTGAAAACATTTTTCATTGCTGAAAGCAAGATTGAAGCAAAGAGCTTGAAAAATTTGTCCAAAGATTTTCCACCAATGAAAAATGTTTTGAAAGGCATGCGCAGTTGTGCATACGGACAGTCCCGGGTATGTCTGTTAATAAAAAGATAAAAAAGACAAAAAAAGACAATAAAAAGATAATAAATAGATAATAAAAAGATAATTAAAAGATAATTAAAAGATCCTTAAAAGGATCCCTTAAAGGAGGAATGATTAAAAATTGTTTTCGTTAAATTGAGAGTATAGAAATGAAAAATGGAGCTAGTAGAAGCGAGAATGCATTATTTTGCCTAGGAACTGTGTTTTTAATATAATAATAATAGGAAAAAGAAAATTGGGTTGTAGAAAAAGGAAACTTACCGGACCCGACCAGCAATCAGATACCAACTCATCCCTCAATTATAGTAGCAGACAGACGCGTAATTAACAAAAAAGAAAGCAGTTATATTAAGAATGAACTATTATCTCAATTCAGACATTCATGTGCGTGTAATTAAGTGTATTTACATCTTTGAAAATTGTGGTGAAAATAAACTTCCTATAGGCCGAAATCTTATTTTAATTCTGTTATCTAGTATATTAGCGCTGGATGGAAAGAATAAATTTCAGCACGAAAAAAATAGTGAATTAGAAAGTGAAAAACATGAACTAGAAAAAATTGTAAAGTGAAGATTAAAACAAAAGAAAAGGTACCTACGAAGCAAAAGAATTTAGGTTATGTTTGGTGGTAGTTTTAACTTAATTAAAGGTTCGTTTTTAATTATCTAAAATCAAAAATAGTATCTCTTGAATAGCTTTTTTGTATTCTGTCGAGAACAACTATTTCTCTCAGCAGATAATTAAAAAGGATGCTTTAATCAAGTTAAAACTACCACCAAAAATAACCTAAATTTGTTTGCTTCTTAGGATATCATTTTTCGTGACGCGTCACAATTATAAAATAAACAAAGTAGGAACTAGAATTGAAAAAAATAGCAAATGAAAGACTAGAAAAAAGTAAATTAAGGGCTTAATAAATGCAAAAAATAAACGAAGAAAAATAAATAACGGAGAAAAATAAATAACAGAGCAAAATAAATAGCAGAAAAATAAATAACAGTGCAAAATAAGTATCAGAAAAATAAATAATAGATCAAAATAAATAATAATGAAAAAAGGTGAAACAAAATAAAGAAAGGTGATAAAAGATGAAAAAAATGAAAAAAATGAAAGACTAGAAAACCGATATGCAAATTTTAATTATCTACTATTTTTTTAATTAATTACAATGTTAAGATTTAAGATTCTTATTAACTATCACTCCCCTTCAAATTCTAAGGAGCATTAAAGCGTTATATTTTTCAGAAGAACTACGTCCAAGAAAATATATTTCCTGACTATTTTGGCCTTTTTTCAATGAATTGAAATAAGAGAAGAAATTGTCAACATTTGGGAAGACGCAAAATTGCTCTATTCAATTCCCGTTTCATTAATTACAATCACAATTTTTTATTCAACATAAAAATGTTCAATCTGCAAAAAATTGCTATTCAGCATAGTGATACTTTCGAGCAAGAAAATCAAGAATCGAAAGAAACTTAATTCCAAATTCTGATTATGAAACAAAAAATCTGTCTTTAAATTGATTTTTAAATTACGAGCAAAAAAGGATTCAAATTGAAATTACAAAACATGTTTGCCGTTTCGAGTCAGTTCCAATCTCTTTTCAGAATTTAATAAAAATACAAAAAAAATAAAAATACAAAAAAAATAAAAATACAAAAAATAAAAAGAAAAATGAAACATACAAAAAATAGATAAATCAGAGTTTATTTCAATATCATAATTATTTTCAGAATCAGAATCAATTTCGGTATCATAATTATTTTCAGAATCAGAATCAATTTCGATATCATATGTAATTATTTTCAGAACTAGAATCAATTTCGGTTGATAATAATTTTCAAAATTAAATTTCAGTGTCATAATTATTTGCAGAATCGAAGTAAATTTCAGTATGATAATTATTTTCAGAACCAGAAGAAAACAAATCATTTCGTTTCGTTTGAACGCAAGTCATTTGGTCGTTACGATGATGATGCAATTTAATATAATATAACTTGTTTGCAAATAAAAAGCCGGATAATTTAAAAATTCAAATTTCCTTCACAAGACAATCGAAAAAATGAAATCTTGCTCTGCAATGAATGAAGAAAATGAAATAAAAAAATGAAATGAAAAAATGAAATTCTGCAAAAAATCTTGAGGAAGAAAATATTTAAAAAATTGCCACAAGCAGATTGTACATTTTAAGAAAAATATTAACAATTTTGTTAACAAAAATATTAACAATTTTGCTAACAAAAATATTAACAATGCTTGTTCTATAAAATCATTTTCCTAGAATAAAGACTCTAAAGAATGTGCCGATATTCGAATCCTTCAAAAAATTGCTTCAGACATTCGTAAAATTCAAATTACGAGTGGATATTTTTCTTAAAATGTACTTTCAAAATTAAAATGCACATTTAAAATTAAAAAGTAAATTCCTCAAATATTTTACATTCGTAAAATTCAAATTACGAGTGGATACATTTTCTTAAAATGTACTTTTAAAACTAAAATATACTTTTAATATTAAAATGCGCTTTAAAATTAAAATGCACTTTTAAAATTAAAAAGTAAATTCCTCAAATATTTTACATTCGTAAAATTCAAATTACGAGTGGATATTATTCTTAAAATGTACTTTTAAAATTAAAATGTACTTTTAGTATTAAAATACCCTTTAAAATGCACTTTTAAAATTAAAAAGTAAATTCCTCAAATATTTTACATTCGTAAAATTCAAATTACGAATGGATATTTTTCTCAAAATGTACTTTTAAAATGAAAACGTACTTTAAACATTAAAATGCCCTTTAAAATGCACTTTTAAAATTAAAAATTAAATTCCTCAAATATTTTCCTTTACTGCAGAAAATGCTAATCGCCCCCAAAGTGTTATGTCCTTATAAGATTGCGTTTATTTTTGTCCGGGAATTGCGGACCATCCAGAGTGCACGAAAGATTGTCGCACTTTGCTTGAAAAACTGACGACGAAGACGAAGAAGGGGGTGACGATGAACTGGATGACAATGACAATGACGACGACGAAGACGAGGACAATGACATTGTCTTCGGTTTCCCAACAACCAATTCCTGTCCATTCACACCCTCCGCAGCCAAAAGCCTATTTTGCGCCACATTCTTCACAGCCCCATTGGCAAAATACTTGTAATTCAAACCATGATCAATGCACGCAAAATTATTGTACTTGAAACTGGGATTCGAAATCTGCAAAAGTGGGTCCAGAGAATACCTCTGGGGCATTTTGTGCAGTCTATTAAGTCGTAGTTGCTCATTGTCAATCATGAAAGTGGATGGTGGTGGTGGTGGCGGCGGTAAAGAATCTTTCAGATAAATTGGGCAAGATTCTCGAAAATCGAGATTGTACTCGTGTCCGTAAATGGAACTGTTTCTGTACTCGTCTCCGGTTACTCCGGGCTCCCTGCACGATCTCTGAGGATACTTTTGCAAGACTTTTTCAAAATTGTTCATTTTGAAAGAGCCTTGAGCAGCGAGGGAAGTGGAGGTAACGGGACTAGAAGTGTACGACTGTGCGTTGTAATTTGAGGTGTAAACATCACCGTTCATGTACTGAGAAGGAAAGTTGCGAAATTCTTTGGCACAGTGATTCCTCAAGAGTGGCAACTCACCGTTTATTGATTCTATTCGTTGTGGCGAGTGTTGTCCTGGATAGAGATTGTTCATCGAGCCGGTCAGTTCGCTAGTGTTTATTGCAATGTTCCCGCCGCCGTTTAGTTTCTGCTGCTGTGGATTGAGATGATTATAATAAATCAAATTTAAATAATAATATTAATAATAATAATAATAATAATAATAATAATAAAATATATACAGGGATCAAAGTCCTTTTTACGTTTAATTTAAGGTGCAAAAGGGGATTTTCAATTTTAAAAAAGGGAATTTTTAAATGAAGAAAAAAAAGAATAAAACAGCGATATTCAAAAATTTTAAAAAAGTAATTT
>WNHD01002184.1:0-15804 GCA_011057455.1 Ganaspis sp. Gsp50
TAACTTTTAATGAATGTTATTATTGTTATTATTATTATTATTATTATTATTATTATTATTATTATTATTATTATTATTATTATTATTATAGTTTTTATTATTTTTTTTTCTTGAATATGTAAAATACATTAAAGGTTCTTTTACACACACTATATTTTAAATTATATTTGAAATTTAATTATTCAGCATAAAAGGGATTCATCTAAATTTAGACAATTTTATTCAGACAACTTAATGCAACATTAATTCGTATCCGGATTTCAGTTTCAAATGACTCGCCAGTGAAATCGGATTTGTCTACTGAAAATTTCATATCCACATTACCCCAGCCTTTGCATAATTTGCATTTTAAAATGGTTTATATTTCAAGTACGTTAAATGAAAATTTCTGCAGTCGCTGAATGAAAATAGGATTTTTTTAAAAAAGTGCTTTTGAAATTTGCCTTTGAGTTTTTAAATTTCCATTGGCTTTCAAATGTATCTAATTTTCAATTATTTTCATTTTAACACAATTAAATTTGAAATTGATTAAAATCAACTGACTTTGAATTTCATTGTGCTCGAAATTAACTTTTCAATGTTTCCTCCCGAGTGTAAATAATTTTAATTTCATCTTCTTTTCTTTACTTCGCTACAAACGAAGACGTGTTGTAGCATTTCCTTTAATTTATAAAAGACAAACATTTTTAATTACATTCCATGCCAATTTTCCTTTAGTGTTTAAAATTAGTTTTAAACGATGAGTCGTCAACTCCTAATTAAGCATGTACGAAGAATATATTCTCAAAAAATATCATGGCAATATTTGCAATCATGGGAATATTTGCGATCATGAGAATATTTGCGATCATGGGAATATTTGCGAATTTTTGGGAATGCTTAGAAATACGGAATATTCAAAATATAATGAGATTTTCGAAATATATCGAAAAATATCTAAGAATATCAAAGAATATTTAAGAATACTTAAGAATATTTAAGTATATTACTTATAAAAATATTGATTTTATTAGAGAGTACTCCAGAATATCTAAGAATATCTAAGAATATTTAAGAATACTTAAGATTACTTAAGACTAATGCTGAATATTTTTATATATTCTGGAATATTATTTTACAAAATTTTCCAAATACTGAGAATATTGAATATGGAAATGTCTACAGATTATTCGAAAATATCTCTCAAGTTTACGAAGAATACTTTAGTTGACAACCCCTCGGTTTTAAAATTTAAAATCAGAAAATTCGCTACCAAACTTTAGTCGAAGAATATAAAAGCTGGGCATGTTAAAAAACATTTTTCAAATTTCTTTTGAAACTAATTACTTTCAAATTAAGTAATTAATTTGCAAGATGAAGATATTTAGTATTTTAATTCGTTATTACAAATTTGGTTAATGCATTTTATTCAAAAATTCCGATTCATGTTTCTAATTATACAGTTTTAGCACGTCTGCAAATCATGAAGTTTGAAAGAAAAAAAATTTTTTGATAAAATTTTAGAATTTTTACAAAAATAATGAAGAGAATAGTCTTTCTTGTACTATTGTAAAACTGTGTGCAAAAATTCATTTACGCAACAAGGGCTCATCTAATTGTAAAAAAGAGTCTCGTGTGTGTGCAATATTCGCACGAGACTCGACCGATCTAAAAATGCGAAAATGAAAATTGAATGAAAAATTTTGTTTTGCAGCGACGTGAATTATCTGAGTAATACCGCACCACCGGCAGCGGCAGAATGGTCCTCCTTGCTTCGACCTTTGCGAGGTCGTGAGCCGGAAGGGATGTGGAACCTGCTCTCGATAGTTCGAGAGATGTTCAAGAGAACCGACAGAAACGCTATTCCGCTTCTTGAGATTATCACTGAAGAGTGCATGGCCTGTGAACAAATTCTCGTCTGGTGGTTCAACACAAAGGTGGCACTTTTAAACGGCACCAGTCATGGAGGAGGAAAACACACCAACATGAACAGCAACGCTCATGCTTCTCAACATGCATGCTCCTCCCTTTGTGACGAAATCGTCGTTCTCTGGAGGCTCGCTGCTTTGAACCCTGGCCTTTCACCCTCCGAGCGTGACATGCTTCATGGTCAATTTACTGCCTGGCACATGAAGATCATCGAGAAGGTACGTCGAAGGTTGAAGGTAATGATGATGAGTGTTAATGCCGATCCTAGGCCTCACGGTCGACATCATTATCGATTGTCAATTATCGGTCAAACCAATCTCCTCTCAACCATTAGATTCAACGTATTTATTCAACCTTTTAACACAATTAATACATTTAAATTTATACACTGTCCAATACACTCAGCTTTCGATTGAAAATAAAAGAAAAAATAATAAAAAGGCCCATGGCCACAAGAGTGAACAATAATACTTAAGAGAAAAGAGGGATTAAAATTTTTTTTGGAAAATACTTCTTTATAATTAAAAAAAGTGTAAGAAAAATGCTTTAAAATTCGCTGTACGTAAATTAAACTTTTACGTAAATTAAAATCTATCAAGTTGTGCCATAATTACGGACTAAATTGAAACTATTTAACTATTTAACTATTTAACTAAATTGAAAATGACGCTGTCACTCAAAAAGTCAAAACTTCAATTCCTTCAATTAAATATAAATTTTTTTTCAAAAGAGCTAAAATTGCAGGGATTTGGTACTTCATGTCATGTAGGGCAACAATTTACGAAAGTTACGAGACATTCTAATTTTTGACTGGGGCAGTTCTGGAATAATGCCCCTTTTTTACGTGCATATTAAAAATAATTCTTAAAAATGAATGGTTAAATATGAATAAAGAGGTTTATGTTATTTAAATCGACGTTTAGGTGACCGGATTCGACATCATCGGTTTCGGTTTATTGAAAACAAAATATATAATTTACAAACTAGGTAACACAGTTTCACACAAAAATATAAAAATTGTAATTACAGCAATTCTTAAAAATTAGAAACGTTTGTCGCTTTGTATATTTGAATTAATCAGAAACAATGATAAATTGATCCGTTGGTGCAAATTTTGTATATATTAACAAATTGTTGAGAAAATATAAAGGAACAAATATTGAAAAGGTGTTGCAAAAATAAAGTATTGGAAAAATTAAATATTGCAAAATGTAAAGTATTGAAAAAAGTAAATATTGCAAGAAATAAAGTATCGAAAAAATAGTGTTGCAAAAATAAAGTTTTGAAATAATAAAGGATTGCAAAAATAAATTGAAAAAGTCAAAGACCGCAAAATTAAAACGTAAGAAAAATAAATATTCAAAAAAAATTTTGAGCATTGAAAAAAGTAAAGAAAGATTTTTAAATTTTATTTTCTTTTGAATATTTTAAGAGTACTATAATACTTCAGAATACTTCAAAATACCTCAAAATACCTCAAATTATTCAAACATTAATCAAAGTATTGAAAATACTTAAAATTACTTTCAACTATTTCCGAATACTTTCCAATAATTCAATGTATTCTGAAGTATTTAAAAATATTAGTATTTTAAGTATTAAAGATAAAGTATAAACAGAATTTAAAATTTTAATTTTTTAAAATATTTTAAAAGTATTACAATATTTCTGACTACCTTCAAAATATTTAAAATACTTAAAATTACTTTAAACTATTTCTAAATACTTCAAAACCTTTCTCAATACTGCAAGGTATTTTAAAATATTTAAAGACATTTAAAATTATTTCAATATATTAAAATACACTTAAAATTACTTTAAAATACTTTAAAAGACTTCAAAATATTCAAAAGTATTTAAAAATAATAGTACCTATTTTAAGTATAAAATAAATTATAAAGATATTTTAAAATATTCGTATTTTTATATATTTTAAAAGTATGCATTATAATACTTCAGGTTACTTCAAAATTCTTCATAATTCTTTTATGAATATTTAATATTTTTTTAAATTATTTTTTAATATTTTAAAATCGTTAAAATTACTTCAAACTATTTCCAAATACTTCCCAATACATCAAGATATTTTTAAATACTTCAAAATAAAAAAAACACCATATTTAAAATACTTAAAATTACTTTAAATTATTCCCAAATACTTCCTAATAATTCAAAATATTTATAAACATTTAAAAATACTTCAAGATATTAAAATTTATTTAAAATTACTTTAAAATACTTTAAAATACTTCAAAATATTTTTAATTATTGAAAAATATTTTTTTTAAGTATTATTAAGTATTATTAAATATTTGAAATATTAAATATAAATATATTTAAGTATTATTTTAAGTATAAAATAAATTAAAAAGAGATTTTAAAATATTCGTATTTATATATTTTTTAAAAGTATGTATTATAATACTTCAGGTTACTTCAAAATACTTCATAATATTTAAAAACTCTTCAAAATATTTTAAAGTATTTAAAAATATTAGATTTTTAAAAATATTTTCAAAATAATATGGTACTTCAGACTACTTCAAAATAATTCAAAATATTTTTAAAAACTTATATTTTTAAATACTTAATTTAAAATATTTTAAAATATTTTAAAGTATTTTAAAGTAATTTTAAGTACATTTAAATTCTAGAGAAAATTATTTTTAAAAAACTCGCATTATTTCAAAAGTAATTTAAATTCTTACTAAATTTTGAAAAATCTTTTTTTAATTAAATAATATATTTAAAAATATCATGGAAATTGTTCTATTTTTTGCATGGAAATCATGGAAAACTCACGGAATTTTGTGATCAAGAATTTGTAGAATCCGGAAAATATCCTTTTTTTAAAACACATTCAAATGAAATAAATGACAAATTACTTCACTGTGGCAATATTTTCCTCAGCATTGTATCAACTTTTCAAAAATGTAATAAAAGCAAAGAATTTTAATCATTGCATTCTGTACCACAAAAAGAAATTGATGCACTAATAATTGTAAACGATAATGTAGTAAATTTTTTTACATACATATTACTTTTAGGACAAAATCAAAAAACGAACTTGAAATTATGACATTCCTTAATATAGAAAAAATAACTTGAATTTAATACTTTTTTTAATGCAATAAAATATTAGAATCTTTTCGAAAACAATTGAAAGTAAAAACGACCAACTTCAGTTGTGGACAGAAAGAATATTAAGAAAAAAAGAGTTCTAACATTAAGATGTGCTAAAATTAAGAAATGCTCAAATTAAGAAGTGCTAAAATTAAGATAATAGTCAACTGAAGATATTTAAAAATAAAGATAAATAATTAACTTCTACTTACTGATCATTCTAATGATAAAAGTTCGAATGAAAAGAAATTTCTATGATAGAAAAATCGAGTTTACTAGTAGATTATTTTTCTCAAACGAAAAATCAACAATTGAAGAAGCAAATTTTGATCGTAAAAAAATAAATTGCGAGCAATTTAATAAATTTTTGGCAGAATGTGTAGACAAATCTATTCGCCCAGAGATTTTAAAATCGATTTTCGTATTTATTAATTTTCATTCTTGGCATAACGTTTAAACCTCTACCAAATTTTACAAAAATCGACCGCATTCTCATGAAATTTAAACATTCGAAAGACTATAAAATAAGTATTTGAGTTGATAAACATTTCATACATATATATAAAAACATAAATATTTTGATAAACATTTTCGCAAAGTTTTTACAAACATTAATACAAAGTATTAATTATTGTATTAATTATTTAATATTTAATCATAAATATTTCTAGAAAAAAGTAATGAGAGCGAATTAAATATGATTGGCGAGACCCTTCTGGAATTTAACGTTTGATAATGGATTCTTGACTTGCAGGTAATGAAGAGTAGAGGCAGTTCAGTATCGCATAATTCACACAACAGGAATAACGGAGGCGGACAGAAGGATTCGCTGAAAACTGATCTGGAAGTTTTCACAGGATTCAGACCAGCCATAGAAGCCTGTTATTTAGATTGGGAAGAATATACTTTGCCTGGTATAACTTACACGGCCGAAAGCAATCCAATGTATCATTGTCCATTTACTTGCTTTAGACATGTTGGTGATACCAGAACAGAAGTAAATCAGGCAAGTTTCATTCCTATAAATTAAACGAAAGCTCTCATGTGGAATCAAGTTCGCTGGATATTAACATTTCAGTAAAATGAAATTAATTCCTTTCTTTTCGTTGCTCATGTTTTTTGGAGTCCATTTATTTAGAAGTCTGTAGTGGAAGTCGGAGTTTTGAGACTAATTTGAAATTGATTTTTGGCAGGTGAATTCTAGTGCAGCGGTTTTGAATTGTCAGCCACCAACTTCTCATCATCATAGTAGACGGCCTTTGAGTCTTGGCCTCGTTGAATTTAGTTATACGGATAGACGAAGACTAAACCCTCGCGAATTTCCTACTTTATGTTCACGAATTGGCGGTGGTGATGGAAATCGAAGCAGCGACAGTTCTGAAGGATTCTGTGAAAATGATGGGGATATGAATGACATTTCCGAGCCACCGGTTGTCTTGGTTAGACGAGGCTGTGGCCAAATAAATAACTGCGGTGACACAGATTCACAGGTCGCTTTCAAATCACTTTTTGATTTTCATTTCATGTTTTCATTTAAAATCCTTCTAATCCTGTTTTTTGAAAATTCTTATTATTTAAAAGAATGGTTTTCAATGTTTGTGTAATAAACAAATGCCTATACAAATTTTAGTCACTGCTTTTTATAAATTTGGTATGTTGATTTTATAATTGAAGCTTAAATAGAAGAGTTTAGAATGTCAAATAATGTCAGTGTTTGTACAATAAATTGTATAAATTTTTGTCACTGTTTTTTAAAATTTTCTATGTTTATTTTATAATTGAAATTTAAATGTAAGTGAAACGTGTTTAATAATGATTCTCTCAAGTGCAAAAACTTTGAAATTTAAAATATTGTTGGAAGAAATTTAATTTGATATAGTTATAATATTTAATTTGATATAGTTTTTTAAATAATAAATGTTTGATGTAATATATCGCTATAAGCCTTTTTAAATTCATTTTTAAAAAAATTGTAATTGTAAACATTTGTAAACAATTGTATTTTTGTTCCTTGCAAAATAATAAATTAAATAATAACGATGTTTAAAAAAATTACTTTGAAAGTGTATCTATATTACAAAATACCAATTACAAAATAGCAATTACAAAATAGCAATTACTTCCTCACTGATTTTGAATTTCATTAAATATTGAAAAATACACTTTTATAAAAAATGAGAGAAAAAAGAGTTTACTTCGGATATTTCAAATAATTTTTGAAATTGAATTTCGACAACAAAGATTGCAATAAGAGATCTTGAGAATCATCTAAAACTGAAAATCGTCTAAAATCCTTCAATTTAATTGAAGGATAATTTTAAAACAAATTGAATTCTTCTGTTTAGAATCGAAAACTCTGAAAATTGCATTTTTTGCATTTTTTTTCAGTTTAATTTAATCAAACAAACTATGTGAAGTACGTGTACATTTTTAAAAACAATTTCTTTTTTCATAGAACAAGTATTTTAAACGAAACAAAATTAAAATATGCCAAACGAAGAAATTATAACAATGCAAAAAATATTCTCTAGAACAAAAAATCATAATTGTATAAATTTCTAACAAAAAATGTATTCTAGATTAATCGATCTATTTTTCGAGATAGAATTTGTTTTCTAAAGGCAAAATTACTAAAAAATTACAATTTTAGAAGTCATTACTAAAAATTAACTTTTTTTCGTTTGTTTTTTCTTTTTGCTTCCTCATAGGGAAGCATTGTTTATACAAATTTCGATTGAAACATGAGCGTTATGTAAATCTAGCGACTTCTTTAATGCGGAATATTTGAAAAAAATTCATGGTCTTATAGGATCGCGAGACGTTGTTTGAATAAATAAATAAATGAAGAAGCAAAGGCAAAAAAAGTAGAATTCACAGTAAAACATAAAATTTTTATTGTCATAAAAATAATAACGTTCCATTTATTCTATAAATTTCCGATAAAATGCAGTGAACGTAAAATTCTTATTGGCATGCAAATAATAATTTCCCATCTATAATAACAAAAATTAATTATGATTTTATTAGTATTTTATTAAAGTAAATTAAGAAGTTGAATGAATTTAGCGATAAATTAACAAATTTAGCTTGGCTTAAAAATTAATTTAAAAATTTTCTGATTCAAAATAGAACGTTTTTTAAAATTTTATAATTTAATTTAATTGAAAATCAGTCTTTGCTTTCATAACACTGTTTTTGGCAAAAGCAAATTTAGGAAATTGTTAATTTAAAAATGTCGGAATTAAAGTTCATGTTTAACAAAAATTCAAATGATTTTCGAAAAAGTAATTTTTTTAATTAATTCTTTGCTTGTATTTTTGAAAGCAAATTTTTTTTTGTTATATTATTCATAGTAAGTACTTTTTCATTTTTTCTTGGTAAATGTAAAGCTCAAAAGTTATACCAAAAGTTTCAAAAATTCTTGATTCTTTTATAAAAAAATTTTTTATAACTTACTTTTATCAACTTTTATAATTAAATGTAAAAAAACTCATATCACGTTTATTTACTTATAATTTGTAGTTGTTTAGAAATTTTAAAAGAATCGCGTTTTATTCTAAAAATAAAAAAAATAATTATTTTTCTACTAAAAAATTGTGTGTTACGTTTTTTAATTGTTTTCGCACGATATATTAGCTAAATAAATAAATGTACCAGTAACCGCTACTGTTAAATTATCCGCGTTTATTAGAATATTTAACAAAATATTTAATATTAAAAATATGTTTTACACTACTTGAAAAAGTGTTGTTTCCTTCCATATTTTTTAGTTTTTTACACTAATTTGTTTTACACAAATTTATAAATAATCTTTTGTTTTTACTACTAATTACTGAAAGTGTCAATTACGACGAAATTAATATTAAGAATTAGGATTAAATATTCCACTTAGCAAAAAAATCACGCGACAACTACTGGTACGTTTATTTTTAGTTACATTTATAAGAAGCGAAAAATGAAAAAGAACTGCAACTTTTTTCCTATAATATTTTTTGAATTATCCAATTTTTGTCAATTTCATTTATTTTCAATTCCATCGTATTCTCTAATAGGTTTGAGTTTTGTATGATATCAATCTTTTCTACTTTAAAATGTTGTCAATTTTTTCAGTATTATGCAATTCAAAAGAATTTCAATAGAAACAATTATTTTTAATTCCAAAAACAATTCAAGTGTCTTGAGGGTAAAAAACTCGAGTTTTATTCTTTGGATAATTCGCAGATAACAATTTATTCTGAGACCGTCTACGCATTAAAAATAAAATAAAATTGTAATTAAGTTTATTTTCTATTCCTCCCACTGGATACAAAAGAATTGGACAGAAATGGAATTCATGAGAATTTTTTTGGATTGAATCTTGTTGGTTATATACAATTTTAAAAATAAATAATTGAAATAAAGTACTTTGCTGACATTCAAAAATATTTCTCGAAAGAATCGGAGTTTAAAAGAAAACTGGCATTTTTCGTATGAAGAATGACAATTTGATCCAAAAGTAAAGTTGCATCAAAAAGTGCTTTTGTTTTTATTTAGATTCAAAAATTGATGGACAATAATGAATGGAAAATGTCGATTGAAAAATATATAAAATGTGTTTTGAAAAATAATGTTGCGTGTTTGCAGGAGGGCGGAGGAAGTGAATCGTCATCGAACAGCAACGTTAGTTTGAAGAACGCTCAAGGCTTGGACAAGCATCGCTCAAACGCCTCGTCCGAGACGCATAGTGATAGTAGTGATAGTTGTAGTAACAAAGCGCCGTGCGAAGTGAAGTGTAACAGGACGGGAGTGGTAGGCTTTTTAGAAGCATCATGCTCCGTTTTAGCAAAAGCAGGCAGTTCGAAAAGCGAACAGGAGTCGGATCAAGAGAAAGATCCTTCTAGGAGGCCGTCCAAGGACGAAAGCTCATCATCCAGTAGCGACAGTCCCTCCGGCGACGAATATAATGTTTATTATTATGATCCTAAAGCCGCTGTCAATAATGGCAGCGGAACTAGCAAAGAAACTAAAAGTGATTCTCACGGCGCGGCTTCTGCCAGCACTAGCAACGTTTTAGGTAATCTCAAAAAGGCAGAAGACCCCTGGGACATCCTTTTCGCCAGAGCAGAGGGCCTTTACGCTCACGGAAATACCCGAGAGGCCTGCATCCTCGGCATCAAATTGGCTGAGGAACTTCTAGCCAATCCTCCTGATCTTATGATCGAAGTGCCTCCCATGCCCGTTAAAGGCAAGAGAAAGAAGGTATTTTACTCTTTTGTTTTTCTCTTCTTCTCTTCATCTTTTTATCTCTTCATCTCTTCATCTCATCAAGTTATTATAATTCAAAAATTTTGCCATTTTAACACTATAAGCATGATCATAATGAACTAAAGAAAAAACTAAATTAAAAATTTGTTAAAATTTGTTGCAGCAACAAGTGAACCCCGCGTCTCACAAACTTACATGCCTGGCATCAGCGACTTTGGCCAAGTGCGGATTTCTTTGCACGGTCCTTGCTGAAAATCCGGAACATCATAATTTGGCGTTCAGAGTTGGATTATTCGGTTTGGAGATGTCAAGGCCGCCAGCTAGCACTAAGCCTCTGGAGGTACTTTCGAATTTCTAAAAATTTAAACCCCATTTAATTGCATTTTTCTAAATATTTCTCGCCCCCTTTCAGGTGAAACTGGCACACCAGGAAAGCGAACTGGTTGGTCTCTTGAAAAGAATTCCATTGGGTCCGGCAGAATTGATGATGGTGAGACAAAGAGCCAAGCAACTGAGAGACGGAATTCTCAGATCGAGAGGTCACGCTCTTCTGCCAATTATGCTCGCCAGCTTCATTTTCGACGCACTCAATTCACCAAGTATGCTCTTTTATTTTCAAATTTCTTTCTATCGTAATCGTAAAATTTTCAAACTCTTTCGAGAAATTTTGCTCCTTTATGTATTGATATATATTATGATATTGATGTATTATATTTCTATATGATCACCTTTTCTCATTCTCGTATTGCATTCATTTTGTTTGAAAATATTCTGTGAGAATTAAAACTCCTAGAGTAATAGTTGTGACCGACTAATACTTTCAGAATAAAAGGTGTTAATTGTTTATTATCTTAAGCAAAAAGTAAATAAGTGGGGAATGATTCGCAGGACTGAAACTGCCCACAGGCGTTGACGAGAATCTCGGCTTTGAAGCTGCCGTAGCCGCTCTTGGACTCAAGGCAAATGTCAGCGAAGCGGATCATCCTCTTCTTTGTGAAGGAACTCGACGTCAAAGGTAATTCCAAAAAACTGAGATAAGGATTTCCTGCTGAAAATAGAATTATGAAATGTAGCAAAGTACAATTCTTTCAGTCATTATTAACCATTTTTTAAAACAAATTTTGTATGATTAGTGCCGGATTATGATTTTACATTCTTGTCAATAATAAGAGCAGAGATCACAGTTCGTCCCCTTTTTTACCTAATAACTTTTTTCCCCTTATTTTTCCCTTTTTTTTTAAAGAAAATTCCCTAAAGCACCTAAAAACAAATATTTTCAACCCTTTTCCCCTAATTTTAAATAATTTTTTTTATAATTATTCAACAATAATACTTCAGACTTCTTTAAAATACTTCAGATATTTAAAAATACTCTATTTATTTAAAAATACTCAAAATAATTACAAATACTTAAAGGTACTTTACAATACTTCACACTGCTACAAAATACTTAAAAATACTTAAAAATACTCTAAATTACTTTAAAATATTTTCAAATACTTCCCAATATTTCAAAATATTTTTCAAATACTGCAAAATATTTAAAGGTACATCAAAATAGTTCAAATCTTTTAAAAATATTTGCATTTTAAGTATAAATAAGGTATAAAAAGATTTTAAAAGATTTTAAAAGATTTTAAAAGATTTTAAATGTATTTAAAATACTTCAGAGTACTTTAAAATACTTAAAAATATTTTAAAATACTTAAAAATATCTAAAAACACTTAAGTCTCCAAAATATTTCAGACTACTTAAAAATACTTAAATTTGCTTCAAAATGTTTCCAAATATTTTCCAATGTTTTAACATTTTTTTAAAATACTTCAATACATTTAAAAACACTCAAAATGTCTTTAAAATTTTTCAAAATATTTAAAACTAATTTTAAATACTTCAGATTACTTTAAAATATTTCAAAATGCTAAAAATTACTTAGGAGCAGTTCATAAACCACGTGGACACTTTAGGGGGGAGGGGTCAAAAAGTCTGAAAATATCCACGATTCAATGTATTTTTGTGTCCACAATGGGGGGGGGGGGTCAAAATCTATGAAAAAATTGTCCACATGGTTTATGAACGGCCCCTTGAAATGTCTTTAAAATATTTCCAAATATTTAAAACTAAAATAAAAACATTAAAATACTTCAGACTACCTAAAATTAATTAAAGTTACTTTAAGTTATTCAAAAATATTTAGAACTATGGTTTAAAATACTTCAGACTTGCTTCAAAATGCTTTAAAATTTAAAAATACTTCAAATTGTACTTTAAAATAATTTTTTTTTAAATACTTTTTTTTACAAATACTTCCCAATACTTAAAAATGTTTAAAAACATTTAAAAACTATAAAGAATACTTCATAATATTTAAATATACTTAATGTTACTTCAAAATACTTCAAAATCCTTTTTATTACCTTAAAAGGCTTCAAAATATTCAAAGATACTTCAAAATATTTTAAAGTATTTAAAAATGTTAGTATTTTGAGTATTAAATAAAGTATAAAAGGATTTAAAAAATATTATAGTTTTTTAAAATGTTTTAAAAGTATTTAAAATTATTTAAAATACTTCAGAGAACTTTAAAATGCTTCGAAATATTTAAAATTACTTCAAAATATACTTAAAATGGTTTGAATATTAAAAATAATGATCTTGAGTAATTTAAATTCTATAAAAAATTATTTTTACAATAAGCCTATAAGAGCATAAATTAAAAAAATTTCATTTTTTTCAAAAGTATTTCAAATTCTTACAAAATATGACTCATGGAATTAAAGACAATCAATTATTTTTAAATGAATAGCAAGAAATGAACTAACTTTCTTTAAGTATTTTAATATTACAATGTTATCATTTTTTTCCTTCTTTCCAAAATCCACATTTTATGGAAGATTATCCACTTTTTTAAAATCATAAAACCCCTTTCGCACCTAAAACTGAAGGAATAAACGTCAGTGACCCCTGTAAGAGTGTATTTTATTATTTTATTATCAATTTTCAATACCAATTTGTTATTTTCATTTTCTCTGACAATGAGTATCTTGATACATTTTATTCATTTCTTCACTTTTAGGGTTCCGTACCCGTAAAATGGAACCCTATTATTTTTGTTTTTTGTCTCTCGAATTTTAATCGCTCTAGCTTCCAAACTATTTCACATAGAGGGCTAAAATTTGGTATACATTTGTAATTCGACGTGTAGAATTAAAAAATTGTATCGAAAACGCGTTTAGAGTTTACAATCATAGCGTTTTTAAGAAAAGATTACCAAAAATGTACTAAAATGATTATGTCACTCTCTAGTTTCCAAACTGTTAGACTTATAGAGCTGAAATTTCGTACATATATTATACTTTTGAATTATTGGTATTTTTACTTTTGAACTATTAATATTTTTACTTTTGAACTATTAATATTTTTACTTTTGAACGAAAATGATCGTGAATAATGATCAACGATCAAGTAATGAACGATAATGATCAAGTGTTACAAAAATTACAAGTAAAGAATTCGTTGAATTTAATAATCAATTAATTATTATAATAATTATTTTTTTACAGAGGAGATTTGGCAATCAACCTTTTGGTACATTATAAAGATGAACCGAAAAAAGTAGCGAAAATAATGGACAAACTTCTAGATCGTGAAGTTCATCAACTGATCAAAACTCCGATTGTCAGCAGTTATTACAGCTCCAATCCTCCGACCAAGAGCCAGGTAATAATTTCAAAAAATTAGAAAATAATTATTTGTAAGCAAAACGTTGGAATTAACGAACAAAAAAACGTTTTGACTGTTTGTTTTTATAAATGTCTCTTTATGTAAAAATTAATAACTAACACTTTGTTGCACTATGAGCGCATTTTGCTATCTGGGTAATTAAGGATTTATTTTAATAATAATTAATATTTTTTTTAAAAAGTTGGCTGACTTTAGAAGAGAAAAGTCGTGCTCGTCTCCGTTGACAGGAGCAGAAGCAAGCAGTTCGACTGAAGGAATCGCTGGAACTTCCAGCAGGCCTCATAGCAGCACTAGTGCAGAACTCGAAGCTGGAATAAGCGCGATGACCGTGCAGCCACAAACTCCCCAACAACCGTTACCTTCAAGAACAAAAGAGCCGAGGTAATTATCTCGATTGTCAAAAGCGATTTCTTGATCATAAGAAACATTCTCTCGCGATTAAAAGCAAAATTCTGCAGATTAAAAAAAAGCTCCAGATTGAAAAAAATTCTCCAGATTAAAAAAAATTACCCGGATTGAAAAAAATTCTCTAGATTAAAAAAAATTATCCGGACGAAAGAAAGGATTCTATCGAAAAAATTCCATCGATTAAAAAAAGTACCGCTGGAATTAAAGAAAGATTTTACAGATTAAATAAGATTGCCTTGGTTTACGAAAAAAGGAAATTGTCAGATTTGAGTTTAAATTTTGTTTCAGATACAAGAACAAGAGAGCTTCAATTCCGAAGCCATCAATTCCAAATCAGCCGTCAGAAGCAGGTGCACACTTTATGTTTGAACTGGCAAAAACAGTTTTGGCGAAAGCAGGAGGCAGTAGTTTAACTTCACTTTTCACGCAAGTTTCTACAAGTCAAAATCATCACGTGCCACACAGGGCACTTCATATGTGTGCCTTCCAGTTGGGTCTTTATGCCCTTGGTCTCCACAATTGTGTCAGTTTGAACTGGATTAGCAGAACCTATTCGAGTCACGTATCATGGATTATAGGACAGGCAATGGAAATTGGAACCCCGGCTATTTGCTTCTTGATCGACAGTTGGGAGGGACACCTGACACCACCGGAAGCCGTCAGCATCGCCGACAAAACTTCTAGAGGAAGTGATCATAATATCGTTAAAGCTGCTGCTGAACTCGCACTTTCTTGCCTTTCCCATTGTCACGCTCTCAATCCCAACGAAATACAGAGAGCTATTCTGCAGGTTTTTATTTTTTTTACTTTCATGTAAATTAAATACATTAAGTAATATTAATTTGAATTTATTACTCGGTGGCACTTAAGGCGATGATTTCGATCACTCAGAGTCAAAATGATGAAAATAAATAAATAAAAACTACTCTTAATGTTTTGGTGGCACAGCCATCCTCTTCAGAAACTTTTGAAAAGAATAATGAACATTTTAAATTTTATTTATTTTAAAATGTTAATTATTCTTTTAACATTTAAAAAATTATTTTATATATATATATATATATATAATAATTATATATAATAATCTTCTTAATTTTGTCTGTCCACACCTGAAGTTGTTCGTTTTTACTTTAAATTGTTTTTTGAAAGATTCTAACATTTTATTGTATTAAGAAAATGCAATAAATTCAAGTTAATTTTTTTATATTAAGGAACGTAATAATTTCAAGATTGTTTCTTGATTTTGTCCTTAAAGTAATATACTACAGTATCATTTACAATATTATTAGTGAACCAATTTCTTTTTTATTAAAAAAAAATCTTTAAACGTTTAGAGTAGTTGAGAATACAAACATTAAAATTTTTTGTTTTTATTT
>WNHD01002185.1:0-15803 GCA_011057455.1 Ganaspis sp. Gsp50
AGTAATTATTATGGTCAAATAGAACTGTTTCTGAGGATTTTGTTGAAAAAAGAGGACAGTCATTTTTCTCGTGCTGATTTCACAAATTCTGACCCTATACGAATCGGGAATATGTATCTGTGTAATTATTAAAAACTGCCAAAATTTTGTCAAAGATGTTTATTGACTTAAAAAAAAGGAAATTTCTTACAAATACGACTGCTAATGATGAGCAGCAGCAGCCTTTCTCATTTGTACAAGGATGTTTCCTAATTCTTCACGCTTCCTTTTAGCACGAATGTGAGTTCCCAACTGAAATAAGATATTAAAAATCATTATTGAAAGGGCGCATCTTTTCTGTCCTTATACAGAGTAGATACCATTCGAAAAGCCAGTAGTGAAAAATGCTTAATCACAATTTATCAAAATCGAAATATCGAATTTTTCATTTAAGTTTGAATTACTAAACATACTCAATATTAAAGAAAACAGACACATAATTTAAAATCAAGAATTAAAAAAAGGCAATAAAAATATAAAATATACTAATAATTGGGAGGGGTATTAGATATGTAAAAACCCGAAAAGGGTATACATGGAGGAAAAAATACTAATAATAGAAAAAGAGAAGAATTTGCTTTTTTGTCCATTAAAATCCATGTAATTCCTCAACTTTCATCTAATAATTGAAATCATAGATAATTTTACTTTTTGGGACAATATCTTAATTTTATATTTCACTAATTTAAAAAAAAAGTACAAAAACAATCAAATTTCTTAAAACAATTTTACAAAGTTTTTACAAGAAATAAGAAAAATTATTACAGTAAAGAATATTGCAAATAGCACAATAAAATGCTGTTTCTAATCATAGGACAAACTTTGTTTATTATTTTCTAAACTGAAAGAAAAAGTTCAACAAGTTGAAAAATCGCTACTAATAAGCTTTTCAGGTAATTACGAAACTCAATCTTTCCAATTTTATTGAAATTAATAATATAAATCCAAATTTTACGATCACCAAGAACAATACATTTTTTTATAATTCAAATTTATATGAACAATTGATGAGGACTTTGATGAAAATTGGAATTATTTTTTTTATTCTTTCTTTCGAAAATTAATGTACATATTTAATAACTTCTTTTAATTTCAATTTTAATCAATTTAGCCAATTAAAAAAATTATAAATATACACTATAATAACCATTATAATCAAATAATTAAACAAATTACAAATTATGAGACATACAATCATACAAATTATGATTATTTTTCTTATAAAATTACATAATGTAATTTTGAAAATTATTTTAAACATAACATTTTGTTATTCATTTTTATACATTTAATTTTTAAATGCATTGAATGCTTTAAATGAGGTGTTTTAAATAAAAATGATTAACCTCGAGAAAATATTGATAGAAATTTTTAAATACATTTTTTCCATATAAAACAAATGTAAGTCTTTGTCGTCGTATTTTAAAAGACAAATTTTCAAACTTTATAACAGTAAAAAGAATTGCTTAAAACAATGTTCAATTTGTGTATAAAAAATTAATAAAAAAAATTTTTAGTTTCACAAAAGTTACAGCGTTGATTTTCAAGAATTTTTGTAATTTTTATTAATGTTTTTAAAAAAAACTTTGGAATACACAATATAAACTTTGTGGAAATGATACTGAAATTTGCAACATCTTTCTATTTAAAAAAAACTAAAAAGCAAATTTTTGTTTACTTAATCATTGTTACAGTATTTATTTACAAAATTTATAAAAAGATTTATAAAAAAAAATCTAATCTTTGCAGGTAAATTTACTTACCCTCCTTTTTAAGAATTTCAAGGCTCTCTTGTCCTTGGAGACCTTTAACAACTCCATTGCTCTTTTTTCATAAGGAGCGTGACCAGTAACTTCGCGAATTAAATCGCGTACAAATTTGCTGTGTTTCGTTTGACGCTGAAATCATAAATTCAAATTTAAATTTACAATAAAACGACACCATCAAAATACTTGTTCGTATTGTAAAACTTATTCTAGATTCTCATTCAACTATTACAATTAAAATTATTGAACGTGAATTTTACATCATTTTTTTTTACAAATTCCAATTACAAAAAGAAGCTTAGTAAAAACAGAAAAAGATAGAAACTTTAATCGCAAGAAATTACATTTTCAAAATTAGTAACAAGAATTAATCAAGTTGAAGTCCACAACGTTTTTGATCAACGATTTAAACTAAAAATATTTGTCTATTTATTTTTTCTTTCCAATTTATATCTCAAAACATTTTTTGAAATGTATTTTATTTAACAAATTTTGTTAAAAAATATTGTAGGTAATAATTTTTATAATATTCCGCTTGGTGACGTATTAATTTCTTTTAACCGTTTACAAAACTTTGCGGACTTCAACCTGGTCAAGAATTACACAGATGCAGGAGTTTTATAGTTTTTGACACAATCTCAACAAACAACATTCCCAAAATCAAATTAACTAGAGTAAATGACACACTTTTACGAAAAGCATTTTACAATTTCACTAAAACCTTGCTGTAAACACGAAAAATGTGATAAGCTCGAGAGCACGATTTAGGTTATGTTTTACGAAAATGAACTTACCCCTTTTAGCCTGGCTGGGCGGATTGCCACTGTTTTCTTCTTTTCAGATTTGTTTTTGGCCACACGAATTTTCGTTGTTTTGTAACCTCTGTTAAGGCCTACGGCCAATTCGTACCTGGGAGCCATCCTGAGAAAAACAAATGCACAGGTTAAAGGTTATGTTGAATCTTGCACTCAAATTCTAACACAATTAATTATTTTTTCACGAAAATATTTACGTATTAAATTAAAACAATTATTGCAATAAGAATTTCTGTTAATAAAAACAACCGATTATCACGGATTTTTGTGAAATTTTTGGATTATTTTGACACAAACCTTTGCTCTGAAAAAACACGCTGTAAGAAAGAAACAGAAAAGACCAGCGTTGCACTTGCGCAAAATAGATTTCTAGAGCGCCATCTGTGATGTACTAATATTATTGGCGCCTTATTTTCAAATATCTTGAATTTAAATTCTTCCTATTTGTTTTCTCTGTTATAAACAATTGTAAATTATTTTTAATAGAAAAATTAATTTTTTATAGAGCTTATAAAATAAAATTATTGTTATTTAAAAGTTGGTTATAATAATAGTTTTCTTCATTTATGCATGTTGTTAATTAATAAAATTAAGGACAAAAAATTAATGCAAAATCTATAAAATTAGTCTACAATACTCTTAAATCTTTTTTAATACTTTTCAATATTTGAATTGTTATACAAAAATATTTCAAAGGCTACAAAAGTAATTACTGTAATTTTAAATATTTAAAATATTTATTTCTTAAACATTAACAGATATAAAATTTAAATTTGCTAAAAGATTTATAAATACCTATTATATTTATTTATCACAAAAAAAATTTTTCGAAGATTCCATAATCTTTTCCATTATTTATTATTATTTATGTATCATTAATGTTTACAATATGTAATAAACAATTAAATAAATTAAAGAAACGATAAATTAAAAAATATGTAATTAAGTTATCTCTATCAAAGGATGTTGTTCATGGCTTCTACAGTTTCTACCATTTTTTTTTTCAAAATTCCATGATTTTCATAAGAAAAGTAGAAAAATTTCTATTTTTTTTTTAAATATTTTTTTTACTTAAAAAACGAATTCTTCAACATTTTTTAAGAATTTAAATTACTTTTGCAATTAAAATAGCTTTTTTAAAAATAATTTTCTATAGAATTTAAATTACTCAAGATTATTATTTTTCATCAATCGAAATTTCTAAATTATCTACATTATTATTTTTAATTTTAAAACCATTTTAAGAATTTTGAAGCGTTTTTAAATATTTTGATGTATTGGGAAGTATTTGGAAATACTTTAAAGTATTTTTAAATATTTTGTAGTATTTTATAAAATTTTGAAGTATTCTGAAGTATTTTCAAGTAGAATGAAAGAAATTTAAAATATTTTTTATTTTGAATTTTATTTTATAAAAATAGTTTAAAACTTTGGTAAAACTTAATGAACATAATGAAGTAAAGAAAATTATGTTAAAAAAAAATTTGCAAATAATATTTAAATGAAAATTTCATGAGATTTTCATGATTCCATTAGAAAAAAAATGCCATGAGAATTCTAGGTTTTCCATGTTTTCCAAAGTCCTAGAAACCCTGGTTCTATAATAAAATTGTGTTTAAAGATATTTCATTTAAAGTTGTTTTTTCAGTATGTTTAAAAATAAAACAAACTTTTATAATTGTTGTGTTATTTACTGTTTACTACAAAAAGTATAAATTGCAGAAAATTTTTTTGTTTATTTTCCAATACAAAAATCCTTAAATATAATGTCTAAAATTTGTTCAGTACTGACGTGGCCAGTAATTTTGCCAAGTTCTTTCATTGCTCGTCGAATTTCCTCCGTGGCAATAACAAAGTCATAATTATCTGTGCCACTTATTTCAAAATAATTATTAATACAATTTAAACAATCTGTCAAATGAATCCTATGTCTCGTTTGACTAATCGTCGGATTTTCTCTTGAGGGATTTCCGCATCTGAAATAATATTTTAAATTAATCTGTTATATATTTTAAATAAATAACAAGTAATAGAAATTAATATACATATTTGATTTTCATCAACTTGAACTAATACTTTTTAATATCTTTAAGTTGATAAACTTTAGTCCTCTCTAATAACCATAATAATTATTTATTGTTAATAAAAATGTATAATAAATATCTCAATAGAATTAATTTAAAATATTGTATCGTTGTACATAATAATATTCGTAAAATGTAGTCATTTTAATGAAAACATTATTGAATTTTTACTTACATTTTTATGAAACACTTGGTCAAAGCGATAATTAGATCCTGGAATCCTTGCTTTCTTTCGCACGAAATTCCAATAATATTTTCACCGCTTAATAAATTCTTTGTTGTCTCTTTAATCAGGTCAATTTTATTCAAAACAATGATATAATTTGTTTTCTCGTCTCGGAGGAGCTCATTTAATTCCAAACTCTCAATGTATTCTCGGATGTAGTCCTGAAAAGACTTTTCACTTTTTTCAAATTCAAAGGCATCGGCAACTAATACGATAAAATCAGAGTTTTCTGCATGAATCCTTGCCCTCCGGATTCCTTCTTGTTCAATAAAATCTTTCGAATCACTGGAAAGTCCAGCTGTGTCGGCCAAAATAACAGGATATCCGGAAATGTTAGAAGTCAATTCGACAATGTCTCGAGTTGTTCCTGCGACAGAAGTAACAATAGCTGCATCCCTCTGGACCAAACTGTTTAATAAACTACTTTTTCCAACGTTCGGTCTGCCCAAAATCACAGTCTTAACTCCACTCCTCAAAATCTCGCCTCTCCGTCCATCAGTGAGATGATTTTTCATCATCTTGGACAAATTTTTTAAATTTTCGTTGCAGTTTTGAAGAACGTCTCCCTCGATATTTTCCTCCTCGCTAAAATCAATGTAGGCTTCCAAATGTGCGATACTTTGCATAAGAGTAAGCCGCCAATTGTTATATAATTCACTCAAAATTCCATTGGCTTGTAAAAGAGCCTGTTTCCTTTGTTGCTCCGTTTCTGCGTGAATTAAATCCGCTAATCCTTCTATTTCCGTGAGATCTAATTTGTTATTGTAAAAAGAGCGTCTGGTAAATTCACCAGGTTCAGCCGGACGGAATTTAAGTTTTGAGAGTGCTGACATCAACGAGGATAAAACTGCAGGGCCACCATGAACTTGAAACTCTACCGTGTCTTCACCAGTGAAGGAATTGGGTCCTGTTAGAATTATTATTTAGATCAGAATTTATAAATGCGTGTATTATTGGTGTTTTCAAAAATTAATTACCTATAGTATAATGTTATTGAAAGTAGCAGAATGTACAAAGTAAGAAATTACAAAAAACTGAAATTAGTTTTTTTTAAACAATTTGTATACGTAGTCATCAATAATATTAACATACTATATTAATTAACATTATTAATTATTATTAATAATATTAATATTATAAACTACAAGAACAAAACAGCTTTTGATTACGAAATCAAATGGAAAATAACAAACAGAAAACCCTTTCATTTCATTTACTTAAATGACAGTTCATTTTATTTATTTTTTTTTAAACATACGAGGATTTATTTCTCGAAAAGAAAACTCTAAAATCTTTGTATTAAAAATTATAATAAAATGTGAAAATAACGGAAGGGTTATGAAACATTCAAGAAAAAGTTAAAGAATTATACATTCTCATTATTAAGTAGAACGTGAAAAGAATCTTTTTTGAAAAATTAGGGCCTGGTTGAAGTCCACAACGTTTTGTCAACGATTAAAAGAAATTAATATGTCACCAAGCGGAATATTATAAAAATTATTGCTCACAACATTGTTTAACAAAATTTGTTAAATAAAATACATTTCAAAAAATCTTTTGAGATAAAAATTGGAAAGAAGAAATAAAAAGAAAATATTTTTAGTTTAAATCGTTGATCAAAAACGTTGTGGATTTCAACTTGGTAAATTAGGGGATAAAACGCGATTATAAATTAGATTTAAGAAATGTAAAATAATGAGAATTTTCAAGAGTAGGAAAAGAAAAGAAAGAAAGAAAAATAGGAAGGAAAGAGAACGAAAAGAAAGAAATTTAAATACAAAAAATAGAAACATTTAAGATAAGGTGAAGAAATTAATTTCAGATATAAAAAAATTATATGTACGGAAAAATAAACAAAATGTCCAGATTCAGGGGCTTCTAAAAAATTTTCTTCACGAAATTCCATGAGTGTTCCATGAAATTTAAAATTTTAAAAAATATTTTTCGGTATTTTTTCGATTTTTAACGTGAAAGAAAATGCTCACAACCTCATTAAAAAGTGTCTTTTTCAAAATCGGACAAAATACGCGTCCCCTTATTTTCTATAGAATTAGTCATAATCTACCAAAAGATCTAAACGCAATTTACAGAAAAATGAAAAAAATAATTGTTAATTAATACCTGGAAACCACAAGCATAATCCTTTATCTATCATTTCTCCAGTTTCTGGATCGCGTATTTTTCTTAGAAATGCTGTTTTTGGTTTTGGAGATGACAAACTCGTCATTCTTTTCAGAGCTTCTAGAGCCTCGCATCCTGATACTCTTACAACTGCTACACCACATTTTCCTTGACCTAAAATTGTTTATTTTATTATTATTAATAAATAATAAGCGAATTATAATGAACGCTAAATTATTTTTAATTTAGAATTATAAATAAAAGATATTTTATTTTACAATATTTCTTTTAGATTGTAACTTAGTTTTTAATACATATATTATTTATATTAGTTATGTATTAAAAATACATAATAAAAATTTTCTTTGAATTACTACAAAACTGTAAATGAGAGCTCTCTGCAAATGAATATTGAAAATGTATATCAACTTGACAACTAGTCTATTGACAACAACAAAAGTTTGTTAGGTTATGTTAAATACTCATGTTTTGAACTCATTATTTCAATAATACGGCACCTCTGCAATATATAATAAGAATATACTCCTCTATTATTTTCATTCACAACATAATTTATGAAACCAAAATTTGAAATACTTGCAAATAAATAGTTTGAACAGGTAATACGTGTCGTGTAGCAGACGATAATTTGCACTCTGACATTCGTGAAAACAAATGTTATAAATGAGTAGAACTTTTTGAAAATTGAGTTTAAACAGTCTTAAAATGAACAAGAAATATGATTTTCATGTAAAAAAGACATTACCTGATGATAGTGCATAAATAGTTGAAGTTGTTATTTCACTTTTCGTCGAAAACGTCCCGCCAAGAAAATTCCATTGTCGATGAGTTGCACTCAAAAAGCTACGGACAAAAGAATTGCATTTTTGAATCGCACAAAATACTGTCATATTGTCTATCCACTTTTCATAAATCTTAGAAGACACATTGTAAACACGTGAACTACAGTTTTAAAAAATGTGTAAATTTAATAATTAAAGGAAAAATCGGGAGTGAAAGAAACTTTTCCAATCATGGCTGAAACTTTGTGATGAATCTCATTCTAAAAACAGTTCTAACACGTTTCATACCTTTTACTACTAAATGGGTGAGTTTTGTTATCTTTTAATTAATCAATTCATACATTTTATTAAGGATATTTGTTATTTAAAATGTCGATTGAGGATCCTTGCGATCTTTCTTAAATTTTAATGTAACCTAAAAAGGTTTGTTTAATTCATTATGTATGTTGCATATTATTGCGCTTTATTGTCATTATTATATACTTTATTAATTTGCATTTTCTAAATTTCTGTTGTTTTGTGATAAACAAAATTTACCAATTTTAATCGAATAAATTTCGTTCAAAAATATAAATTTCAAATATAAACCTTCTCTTTTTCAAATGACTGAATTCATTCAAATTGAAGTCGATTCAAATATCAATTATTTCTAATTTTTACTTATGGGAAAATTAACACATATTATTCTAAAGATTTCAGATTAAAATTATTAATTTAACCTAATTTTCATTGATTTAAACTTTAATAAATTCAATACAGTTAGATATATGGTGGATGTATGTACAAAACAGTTTTATAATTTACTTCTCTTTTTTTAAGATTATTTTTCAAACAGTAATGTAGTAATTTAATGTATGTACATAGCTGAAGTTCTGAATAATTTTTAATTTTAACGAATTATTTTGTTCCTCATTTTTTAAGAATTGACATAATAAAAAATTAGCAAAACTTTTTAAATCATGATAATATATAAATAAATAAATTAATTAATCTTCATTCGTAATTACATTATTATTTTCGAATAAATTTGCATTTTAAAAATAAAATCATAAAAATTTCGTTTGTTTGAACGTTTAGAATTTGAAAGGCATTATTTTTCAATATTATTTGAAATTTTCTGAAAATTTAAATTTAAATTATAATATTATGATGCTTAAGTTCGCAACGTTTTTTTCGTTTATACATAGATAATGGAGAAACAAATTTTTCCTATTTGTAAATATTTGTAATAAATGTTTATAAACTTTTAAAGGTTTTATTTTGCCTTTTCTTTTTACAAAGTTGGTAAATAATTTCTGTTATAACAATAATTAAGTAAACATAAATTGGCTTTTTATTTTTTCGTAAACGAAGTAGAAAACGTCGCAAACTTCAAGCTTATATTATAATTTGAATTCTAATTATAATTCTTGATCATCTAAAATATTATGGACTTTATTCTGTAAAAAATGTATTTTTTTATTTTTTTTATAAAATAGTATAAAATTCAAAATAATTATGTATATGCATTTTAAAAAGGTTTAAAATAATCTCGTATCTTTTAGAGATATTTGTAAAATTTTTAATTATTTTTTAATATATTGATAGGAACTCCTTACAAATTTCTAAATTTTTTTCTGTTCCTAAACATTATTTTTTTATCCTCAAAGTCAAATTCTTTGAATTAAAATCCTTAACTGCCCGACTACTGTATAGTTTACCCTATTTGAAAATTCTTCAAAATATTTGAAAATTCAAAATATTTTAAAATACTTCAAAATAATTAAATAATTATAGGTACATACTTAAAATTACTTTAATACTTTAAATACTTCAAAATATTTAAGAATCCTTCAAAATATTTTACAATACTTAAAACTACTGTAAAATACTTTAAAATACTTCAAGATATATAAAGATTCTTAATATTTCTTTAAAATATTTCAGAATATTTAAAATGGTTTTAAAATTAAAATAAATAACCTTGAGTAATTTTAATTCAATAGAAAATTATGTTTGCAATAAGCCTGAGATCATTAAAAACCTTTATGGTTTTTTTTAAAAAACCTTCAGTTTATATTGTATATTTATAGTTGAATATAATTAAAATTTGTGTATTCTTCTTATGGAAAATCATGGTTCAAAGTTTGCAACGTTCTTTCGTTCACGAGAAATTAAAAAGCAAATGTATGTTTATTTAATAATTGTCCCCACATTTATTTACAAACTTCTTAAAAAGAAAATCATTAGAAATTGTAAATAAATATTTTAAAAATTTGAAAATAGTCAGTGTAAAAATTTGTTCCTTTATATGTTGTAAACGAAAACAAACGCTGCAAACTTGTGAAAATTCATGGATTTTTGTAAAAAGAAATTTGTAGAAACCCTACAAATGGTAGTTAATAGGTTAGGCCGTATTAATATTTGACTATTATGAATAATTGCATTAATTAACATTTAATTTTTTCTGTTTTAGGAAACATTTAACTCTCAGCAATTGATTGCTCTTAAAAAGAAAAGAAAGTCAAAATGTGTGAAGTGATGAAAAACCTCATGAAAACCAAAGAAGTGAGAGAAAGATGTAACGATTGGGTGGAAACTCAAGGAAAGACGCCAATTGAAGATGACATTGCGTCTTTATCAAATTTAGACGAAAATGATGACATTGATTCGGACCCAGAGTTTGATTCTGTTTCACAATGTGGTGGAAAAAAAAGAAAGAGAGCTGCAAAGAAACTAAAAGACGAAAAACTTGATATGACCTGCGAGTGGAAAAATTGTTCGTACAAGAGTACAGTGTCCAAATTATTTCTTGACCATGTAGGAGAACATATTCCAGAATTAGAACTAAAAATCTTAGACGATGGCACTGGATCGTATATATGTGGCTGGAAAAATTGTCCTTATGAAACTCTATTGTCAACTGAAATTACTTGGCACGTTTATTACCATGCGTTTCATCAAAAACTTAAATCGCTGGGAAACAACTTTAAGCAGAGGACCAAATTAGCAGTAATGTCTAGTTTATATATTATCAACAATTAAATTTAATAATCGCGGTTTATTACAATCAGAAATAATGGTCAAGTGCTCAACATTGATCGCAAAGACGTTTGAAAAAAAAATTCCTTTTTGTTTTTAATTTAATTTATAATTCATTTCTTAATGGCTGAGAAATTTTCTTACTCGTATTTTATGTATTCCTAACTGAATTTATAATCCTATAATATATAAACATACGTTCAGTTCCAATGATTTGTTACACTGGAAACGAAAAATATTTCTCTTGGTCGTTTTTGATATTATGTAAACGTTGCGCACTATCATTAAAAATCAAAATTTCTTAAATTAATTATATCTAAACTGTATGATGTCATTTAATTGAAAATACGGCTAGTTCAAAATTTTATAAAAATGCAATCATTTTGATTGAATTTTCGTTTCGATAAAATTGAACGTAAAATATATATCCTTCTGTATATTTCGTATTCGCCTTTTTCGCTTTATTTTATTCTGTGATGAATATGTTGTATATTTAAATTGTACATTTTACGTTCTCATCAATAATGAGAAGGTATTTTTATTGCAAATAAATTGCAAATAAATTTTGCCAGAATTAAAACCTTGGACCAATTATTCGGTTTCGTTACATTATTTCTGCTATTGATTTATTGTGAAATATAAAGATTGTTTTTTTTCTTTAGCAATGTCTCCGTGAAATGGACTGGTCAACGATGGGATTACCACCGACGTTAATTTGCCAGTGGGATGGGTGTTTAATGACTTTTAATAAATATGAAACACTGTTAGATCACGTGACTGTTCACATGGAGAGGAATCCTCGTGGAAACAAAGTTGAAGGTGGAGTGAAGTGCAAATGGATAGGATGCAAAAATATATTCCCAAGTATTTACAGATTAAAAGATCACATGAGAACTCACACAAAAGAGAAAACCATTGCCTGTCCAGATTGTGGTTTAATGCTTTCGACAAATTCCAAATTTCGAGAACATTGTGAACGTCAAATTTCACTTGAAGGTATGTTAGGACTCATCTATCTCCATTTTTTGGAAAATAAATAACAGTAATTGTAATTAATATAATTATAGTAATGATAATAATAATTTTCAAGACTTATATTATGTTTCAATATATTGTCGACTAGAATACGTAAATATTTTATTTTAATTTTCGAATTTTACTTAAAATTTAGTTTCATTGATGTTAGTGAAAAATCTGTTTTTCTTTGAGAAAAATGAAAGTCATGAAATTAAAAACTATGAAATTAAAAGTAATAAAATTAAAGAGAAAGTGATAACATTGATAGTAATAAAACTAAATCTTTTTGTTATATATGTAACTTAAATTAAGTAATGACTTAACTTTGAAACATTTATAATTGCGTGTTTCCATTTTGTTATTCAATTCATCACATGAAATGATTATACATTACATGGTAAGAAATAATTTTGTTTCATATTTTATATTATTATTTATTTGAAAACGTTCAATTTAGATAAAGTATTTTAAAAATTAGAGATTATGATTTTTAAATTTAAAGCAATATTATATATTATACTAGCAAATTCTAAAATTTATGTATTTATTTTATTAATACATAATTATAAGACTAAGGGGTCAGTTTAATATATTTTAAATAAAGTGATTACAACCAAATTTTTGAAATACATGATACCTAACATAAATAATTCTAAATGTTTCAACAGTGTGGAACTGAAAATATTTTATCGAAATTATTTTTAGTTTTTCTGGAGTTAAGTTTTAAAGTCAGCAAAGTTAGGAAATGTGTCACTTTTTAGCTTTTAGAGAATGCTTTTAAAATAAAGTAATTTGTTAAAAAAAAGTTAAATTAACTCACTGAAAATTAAAATATATTTATATGATCTACTGTTTATAACTGCTTTAATTTTTTAAAAACATTTAAAAATAAGTAAAATATCTTTTTAAAGTTAAACTTTCAAGCATCAAAATTTTTGGAACTTTAACATTTAACTCTAATGCTAAAAGAATATTTATTTATTTATACGGGCAATGCTCTTTTACAAAAGTCACAACTAAAACTAAAAAAGAAAACAAAACAAAAGTTATCTAATTATAAGTAAAAAAAGCAAAAAAAATGACAGTGTAAATCAGTTAGTCGATTTCATAAATCAAGTAACGCACTGCTTTTATAAAATTTCATATTCTACTTTATTTATAGTTTATCAAAATATTGAAATAAATTGAAACTTACCAAATTAGAAGCATTTGGGCTATATTTTGCAAAATTATAAGTATATTCGTAATTTTCAATCAAGAAATACAATATATTTTAACTTAAAAATTGTCAAATTGAGCATTTTAAGATTTAAAGCTCCGTAACTTTTTTCAAGAAAAAATAATGAAATTGAAGTCGATAGTGAAACGATCTTCGGGTCCATCGCGAAACTTTTGTTGCATATTTATTTATATTTGATTTGCATATTCTCAAAATTTCATATTTTTCCATTTTTCTTTAAAAAAAGTTACAGAGATTCTTGGCAAAATGCTCGATTTGAAAATTAAGAAAATACTTATAGAAATTTGAAACATATGTAGTACTTCTTATTTACTTATTATAATATTTGGATTTATTATAATATTTCCTTAGCATTTGAATTAAAGGTTAAAGATCCCAAAATTTTGAGGATTTGGTTTAACATTAACAAGAAATTTTACTTATTTTTAAAGGTTTTTGGATACTTGAAACAGTTATGAATATAAATATCTTCAAAGTCAAGCTATAGAGCTGCTTTTTTATGCATTCTGTTACTCTCTATGCTTAAAATAATAAAATTTATTTAAACAAATAAGAACTTACTCGCAATAATTTTTATAAAAGAATATTTAAGTTATTTATTTACGATTTCGCCAAAAATGTGCATAAAAAGGGTTAAAAATATCTTTTAACTATTTCTTCATGATTTTGCTATTTATGGTGTCTTTTGAGGGCCTATGAAAAATAATTAATAGAGGGATCACAGTTCGTCCCCTATTTTACCTAATCCCCTTTTTTCCCCTTTTTTTAAAGCAAATTTCCTAAAACGCCTAAAATCAATTATTTTTCCCCCTTTTTTCCTAATTTTCAATAAAATTTTTTTTAATAAATTTTCAACAATAATACTTCAGACTACTTCAAAATACTTCAAATATTATATTTAGAAAATAAGAAAGTACTTTAAAATACTTCAAAATATTTATACATATAAATACTTAAAAATACTTTAAAATATTTCCAAATACTTCCCAATAATTCAAAATATCTAAAAATACTTAAAAGTCTTTAAAATATTTAAAATACTTTCAACTATTTTAAAATACTTCAGTTTACTTAAAAATACTTCAAATTACTTCAAAATATTCAAAAATACTTAAAATTTCTTTAAAATACTTCAAAATATATTTAAAAATATTTTAAATTATTCTAAAATATTTTCAAATACTTCCAAATACTTAGAAATGCTTGAAACCATTTAGAAATATTTAAAAACATTAAAAAATACATCAAAATATTTAAATATACTAAAAATTACTTTAAAATACTTCAAAAACCTTTTTATTACTTTTAAAGACTTCAAAATATTTAAAGATACTTCAATATAATTCAAAGTATTTAAAAATATTAGTATTTTAAGTATTTTTAAATATTTTAAACTATTTTGAAGTATCTTTAAATATTTTGAAGTTTTTTAAAGTATCATATAAAGTAATACAAAGGATTTCAAGTATTTTAAAGTATTTTAAAGTATTTTAAAGTAATTGAAAGTAATTTTAAGTAAATTCAAATATTTTCAAATATTTTTAAGTGTCTTTGAATATTTTGAAGAATATTCAAGTGTTTTTAAAGAATTTAAAATATTATAGTTTTTCAAAATGTTTTAAAAGGATTTAAAATACTTAAAATGATATTAATATTTAAAATAATGTCCTTGTGTAATTTCAATTCTATAAAAAATTACTTTTGCAATAACCCTAAGAGCATTAATTAAAAAACTTTCATGTTTTCAAAATTAATTCAAGTTCTTACCTGTTCTTACAAAATATTGAAAAATTAATTTTTTTACATATACATACACACACGCACACCTGCAAAATATAATGGAAATTTTTCTATTTTTCTCATGGAGATCATGGGAAACTCATTGAATGAAAAGAAATCAAGTTTGTATGTAATTTTAAATTAATAGGAAGAGATTGACTAACGTTTTTGAAATTTTTTAATATTACTATGTTATTCTTGTTTTTCTTCATTTCAAAGTCCCCTTTTTTAAAAGTGAAAATCTCCTTTTGTATCTAAAATTAAACGAAAAAACGACTGTGATCCCTGTATGTATAAACGGATAATAATGCTGTTTCTTTTTAGGAAGTACGTACTTTCTAAAAATTTCTGATTTTCAAGGAATAAAATATTAAAATAATATGTAACAATAAAGAAAAAATATGTTTTTGAATCATTATCGTAATGTCCAACATCTATCTCAAACAAAGACGTTGCGATCAAATTTCAAAAATGAATGGTTCTTTACAGAAATAATAATAAATATTTCTGAAATGTAAAAAACATTTACTTTTTTCTAAATTTAAATTTTACGCCAACAAGGTGCTAAGGTATGTAATTTTGTTGTTGTTGATAAAAGATACTTTAAAAGCTCAATAAGAATTAAACATCTGGATGATTATTTAAAGAAATGTACAAAGGTATTAATAAATTGCGAAAGTTACTATATGTATTCAAAACGAGAAAAGATGACAAAGAGAGAGATAATGAAAAGGAACTAAAAGCAGAGAAAATTGTTTAGAAAAATTAAATAAGATTAAACAATTTAAAATCGATAAATTGTAGAAACAGGTCAAAAAAATTATAAAGCAATTACCTTGTGAACATGCACTTATTCCAAGAGAAAATAAATGTGGACTGACAGCCAAGTAAT
>WNHD01002186.1:0-17745 GCA_011057455.1 Ganaspis sp. Gsp50
GGAAATAAATATTTTCAAGCGGTCTATAAAATTACACCCAGCTTTTTATATGCCAAAAAGCTCCGCACAAAGAAATCATTAAAAGCACTAACCTTCGCAAGATCTTTTAGACACTTCATCAAAAAGTTAAATTTAAATGTGCAAAAATTGACCATTGCTTGCATTGTCGACAATAATTGTTGTAAGATCGTAGGAAATAAATATTTTCAAGCGATCTATAAAATTACACCAAGCTTTTTAAAGGCCAAAAAGCTCCCCGCAAAGAAATCATTAAAAGCTCTAACCTTCGCAGAGATCTTTTAGACACTTCATCAAAAAGCTAAATTTAAATCTGGAGGAATTGACCATTGCTTGTTTTGTCGATAAAAATTGTAAAATCGTGGTAAAATCTTAGGAAATACATAATTTCAAGCGGTCTGTAAAATTACATCAAGCTTTTCATATGCTAAAAACCTCCGCGCGAGGACATCATTAAAATCTCTAACCATCTCTGAGATCTTTTAGTCACTTCATCATAAAGTTAAATGTTAATGTGCAAAAAATTATCATTTCTAGTGTTGTGGACAAGAATTGTTGTAAAGTCGTAGGAAATCAGTGGCGGATCTACGTGGGGAGCAGTCGGACCAGTCGCCCCCCCCCCCCCCCCCCCCCCCCCCCCCCTTTGTGTGAGAGTGAGAGAGAGAACAATATATTGCTATCTCTCTCACTCTCATATATCGCCTCCCCCGAAAACTTTGTCTGGATCCGCCCCTGTAGGAAATAAATAATTTCAAGCGGTCTTTATAATTTCTCCAAGCTTTTTGTATGCGAAAAATGTCCGTGCAAAGAAATATTTAAAAGCACTAGCTCAGCTATTAGTTCGTCAAAACGAATAAAGTGTTCTGGTAGGCTTCTATCACCTTGTAACTTTAAGTTTAATAGCTGTTTTTGAAGAGCTAGCTGTGTGGCAAGACTTCGGCGTTCGTAGATGTTGTCGAGGTTGGTGAAGATGTCTTTTGCTTGTCTTTCGTCTTTGGCGAAATTCAAGAAGGTATCACTTAAATATACATTTATTGTATTTATAGCGATCATATTCTTTTTATTCCAAGCATGAGTGGTCCGTTCCGGGATGTCCCTCTCATTGTCAGTTACTTCTAGCACATTCAGTTCAGCCGAATGTGATTTTATGCTGAATTTCCACACACTGTATTTGTTATCATTAAATGGCTGAATGTTTCTTTTACTGTGTGTAGCTTCCATTGTCATTAGCACATTGCAACATATAATTGAACACACTTATACGTATAATCTTTTGTTTTTTGGACCGTCTCTACCGCTGTATTGTACCGCCTTGTGCTCGAAACCCACGAAGTAATAAAAGGAGACTAATTGTAAGCTCGTTAAAATTCATGACTCCCTTTTTCCTGAATATGGCGACTGGAATTAGCGGCACTCGTGGATCTTACGGGAAAATCCGTGAAGTCAAAGGTTTTTCAATGTGACAGACGACCGTGTGCTATATGTTTTGATTTTTATATCCTCAAGTGCATGAATAACGTTTGAAATAATGTTGTGAAATTAATAACATTTAAAACGGCTTTTTTATCTTTAAACTACTTTTTAAAACAATATTACGTTTGGACAACTTATAGGAGTGAGTATTAATATTCATTTTACTAGGATAATTAATTAAAAATGTATACATATAAATATGTTGTTTACAATGTCTGACATAATTTAAAGTTAAATCATCCCTATCTAAAAAATCCATGCGGATTTCTGCACTGATTCCGCGCGGATGGCCAAGATACAAACGCGGATTTCCACGTGTAATTCTGTGTGGAAATCCAGCCAGATTTTTTCAATATAGGGATATTAAGGTCGAAAACAATGGATTCTTGAAGCATTAAAAATATCCAAGACTAGTGTAAAAACACATAACAAACAACAATATTCGTATTACATTTATACAAAAGGTACAGGAACTACAACAACAAAAAAGTCGGTAAAGCACAACGGCTTGTCGACCATATTGGAAAACTCGAAATTACAAACTTTCCCGTAAGGATCGCGAGTGTCGCCCTGAAAAACACGGACCATGTTTTTTTGATTTAGCCAGTACAGCTTAGTCTCCTTTTATTACTTCGTGCCGAAACCTTAGCACCGGTGACATATGTATGATCACCGCAACGCGTTTCCTTACGCAGCAACACAGGAAGCCAACCTTGAAGGTGAGTCCAGAGTAGGTGATTTCTGATCGTTGGAGCATTGAATGCGACGCGTCGCTCTATTGTCTTCTATTGTTCTATCGACGCATCGGCGTTAAAAACCTAACCTCAAATCCCCTATTCTGGACTCTTCTTGACGTGATCAAGGCGCTCCAAAATTTCTGCTTCTCGGCACGTTGCGGTGACCACCGCCAAGTTGATACCCCTCTTATTTGCGGGGAGAAGCTTCACTTGTCTCTGATCTCTTGACTCGTTAGCGTCAAGATTCCTTCAAATTTATTTAGTTTTAATAGGCTATGTTGCTATGTTAACATTTCCGACATTTTGTTTGATCAATTTGAATATTAAACAAATCAATTTTCACTTTTTTCAAATTTCAAGGTGTTAATGCAATTATTTTGAAATCTGCTTTTTGCATTCTATTTAGAATAAAAAAAATAATTTGAAGGTAAATAACATTTCCGACACTTTCCTGCCCCATAGCACCTAAACTTGTATGAACCCTTACTCAAGTTTCTATTGCAAAGCTGGAAGTTGACGAAACTTGAGGAATGGTTAACTTTTAATTTATACAGATATTTTAAAAAATCTGGAAACATTGTTTATAATATTAGTGTGTGACTCTCAAGGGAAGCTTCTGGATCTTCCTAGAAACTTTCCCGGAAGCTTGCTGCAATCTTACTGGAATATTTCAGGAAGCTTTGTCTCAATATTCCGGTGACAGTTTTAAATCAATCAATTTTGGTTCTTATTAAATATTTTTAAATAAAGTCATTATTTATAAAGTCAAAAAATATTATGCAAACCAGTCTAGTGACACTAAAAGATTACTAGACGCCCCTTTTAAAAAAGAAAAATGGCATCTATTGAGTTATGAAGCATTTAATGTTTTTAATTATTTCAACTAACTTTTCTTGCGCAAAATCCTGAAAAAGCATGATTTCAAAACAACGCTTATTTACATAAGCTTCAAATAAAAGGTTTTGTTTCTTACAATGCAAGTCAGAGTAATCTCATGTTTAGCATGTGTTTATTTTACGTTTTAATAAAGCGAAAATCTCGTAAGCATTTATTAAAGTATGTTAAAAATGTGAAGAATATTTTTGAAAAATTGAAAACTTCTACTGGGATTCCCGATATTCGTTATATAAAAATTTCGAAATTTATATTCCATGTGTGGATCTTTAGTATTTATTATTAAAATATCTGTAATGACCTTTGCCATTGAATGAATCATATCGTTAATCTACACTTACAATTAGTTGTTTTTGCAGTTAACTACTTAAAACCAATCTTAGTAGACGTAATATTTATCTCAATATGTTTGTAAAATTATTCGCGTTTTGTATCGCTTTATCCTTAATAGCAGCAAGTGAGTAAAAATGAATAATGATTATTGAATATTCAATCAAATATAAATTAATTAATTTCACATCAGTCATGTGAAGAGAAAAATTGTGAAATGATTGTTAGCTGCAAAAGTGCCAACATTAATGTGAACTAAACAAAATTTCAGATGACGAATCTTGTCCGAATATCATTTTGAAATCACAATGGAATGGTAAAAAGGCAAAGTCTGATAATTATTTGATACCTCCGCTTGAGTATATGGTAATTCATCACACAGTGACTTCAGAATGTGAATCTCCATCCAGTTGTTCTAGTCAAGTGCGAAATATTCAATCTTATCATATGGATGAATTAGATTGGCACGACATTGGCTACTCGTAAGATATCATTAGTTTTTTATAAATTTTCATTACTGTCAATTATTATTTTTAATATTGACAATAATAAACATTAGATAATATTATTTATATATATTATTTATATATATATATAAATAATATAATATAAATAATAATATAAATAATAATAATTTATATATATATTTATAAATTAGATAAAATAATTCGAGTGACAAAATCTTTTTTAAAACTACTGAATAATTATTATGATTACTTCACGAAAATTTTTGTTGCCTATACTTAATATAAATCTTTAAATGGGTGATTCTTCCAAAATACACTTTTTTGTGAATATTGGAAATGAAGAAACAAATAAGTTTTTGAGTTATAGAACACTGAATTATATTGAGCTTCGAAGGATCTATCACCTCCTTAACTTGATCAAGCTGTTTTGTAGCTTTTTAATAAGATATTTTAAAATTAAATTCAAAGAAAAAACAAGAGGCCATATTTTAAATTTGTATTTTTAAGTTGATTTTTCATTTATACTTTGCAAACAATTGACAGTCATATTAAAATTAAATGAGCGGATATGCTTTATAATAAATAATAAAATTTAAAAAATGTTGAAATCGTCATTCCTCTCATCTTCTCCATTAATTTAAAATGGCTTATCATGTTCATTTACGATACTATCATGCTAAAAAAATTACAAAAAAATTATATTTTACTTCCATGTGTTTTTTATTTGAGTGAGAGGAATGACGGTCTCAGGTTGTGATTCGCTAAGAAAACACCATCTTTTTTAATCCGCAAATAATATTTTAGCTTTTAAAAATTTAACGAAAAAAATCACCAGTCCGAGGAATTGAACTCGGGTTCCCAGCGTACCAGTCAGGGCTCTTGTCCGAACTGCTGACTATGATGTTTATTTGGATTTTTAAGATATTACTTGACGAAGATTGAATACAAGAAAATAACTTTATTATTTTGTGATTGAAAAAGATTGGAAAAATTAATAGGAATTTAAAAGGGTATTGATTGGGATTCAGTTTTGCAGTAAAACTGGGCACTATCAAGGGATACAAATGTATTGGAAAGAAAATGAATTCAAATAGATTAAAAAGAATTAATTTTCATTCAAAAACTACTGGAATTCAATATTTTTGAATTCTGTTCTTCTTACTGGGTAGTCAGAATTGCTAGATTCGCTCGATTTTTTTAGAAAACCTCAAAAAACCATTTTTTAAGTTTTTTCTGAAATGTATAAAAGAAATTAAAAAGAAAATAAAACATTGATAAACAGTGTTAGAAAATCTGCAATTTATTTCTGAAGATATATCTCTTTTTTAAGGTTTCTAATTGGTGGAGATGGAAATGTGTATGAAGGTGTGAGTTGGAATAAAGAAGGTGCTCACACATATGGATATAATAAAAAATCAGTGGGTGTAGCTTTCATAGGAAATTTTCAAAGTAAGTCTCACTTTAAACTATTTTTGGTCAACAAAATTTTATTTATAATAATAAAATCCCTTTTTTTAAATTGTCATTATTAATCATTAAGAAAATAAATTCACTAATTTAAAAATGTTAACTTTTCTTTCTAGATAAAAAAGCTAGTGAAAACATGATTAATGTTGCAAAAAAGCTTATTAAATGTGGAAAATCAGAAGGCTTTTTACGACATGATGTTAAAGTAATTGCAGCTCGTCAAGTAGTCAATCTTCTAAGTCCAGGAGCTGAGCTCTATGAACAAATAAAAAAATGGTCCGAATGGTGCCCAAATGTTTAAAGCAGAAATTATCTGTTTTTGATAAATCTCATAATAGATTTTTAAAGAAATTATTACAAAAAAAAACTATAAAGAAATTAAATGTCACCTGTAAATTTGAATAAAAATTGATAAATTAAATTTTCAATTATTCTCAAATTAAAAAAATGGTTTAGTGATAACTGTTTTGCTGCAGAAAATAATTAACAGACTAAAATCGAGATACTTGAAAAATCATATTTTTAAAAAGCAGCGTAAAATTATAAAAGTTCTTAAAAAATATTAATATTCTCTATTGTTTGACATAATTCAGAAAATATGAGATAATTTGAATTAAGCAATCTTTATTTTAAATTAATAAACATGTTTTGGTTTCATAGAAAAAATCATTTGTATGATCAACAATATTTTATATTTATTATTTAATATTCTGTTAAATTACATATTAGATTTCAGTAGGGTTATTTAAACCGGCTGCTTGTATTTTATATTGCATATTTTGCGAAAATAAATTATCTTAAGTATAAAAAAAAATGTTAATCCTTTTTTTAAAAAAAACAAAGAGAATATGTTTCTTTTGGATTAAGACACTTTAATCAATAATGGTACTCTGTATTAATTTTACAAAGTCATAAAAAAGCTGTGAATTGATTTTTAAACATATTTTATTTCTTTGTACGACTATTATATACAAGGCTGCATCAGGTTTAACACTTTCCTATATTACGTGTAATACAGGACACTCTGTCCATGCACATTTCACAGTGGTTCGTAAATAATAAAAAAAAGCACAACAGTTTTGAGAACAGGAAATTCTGTTAATATAACTTTGATTAAAAAACTATTTACAACGACGTGGATTTTCAGTTAAGAGTCACAATCTTCAAATAAAGAAGATTAAATAACCCAATTTTCAAAGATCATTCTATTATAAAGTCAAGTAAAAACAAGCGGTTTCATCGTTTTTATAAATTGGCATCAGTTTTTTTTTTAAATTAATGATTTCGATTAAATTATTTGTGCATGAAATGTCGCTAATGTGTACACCGTTAATCATTCCGAGCTATCGACTTTTCTTTCACCATCAATAGCAAAATAAATAGATTAACTAACCAATCCATTCGCCTATATACACACTCTGTACAAATAAATTACGTGTCAATACTTCCGTAATTATTTTTTCATTCATCTATGGCTTTACTACAACTCTTATTTTTTATCCTTTACTAGCAAAAAATAGGATAACGTTCGCGCGTCTTTTTACTTCATTTTTTTTTTATTATAAATATTAATAGGCTTGACACCGAACGCGACTAGAAACGCGTCGCTCGTGAGTTTAGCGCAAATCTCCTCATCAGATCTTCCAATCAGCTTTTCCTTTTGCTCAAGGTCAATTCAAAGGAGTTACATATTTATGTATTTCTTTCAATAACAATATTACAGTATTTGCACCATCTTGAGTTTAGGATGCTCAACCCATTCACACAATCTCAAAATAACTTTCTTATACAATAAATAATTTCTATACAATACATTAATTTAAACTCACAAAAGAAGTTGACCATTTTTTTTAGTCTTTAATTTACTGCTTAAGCTGCAAATCTAGTTTCATTTTTGAGTTCATGCCAATTGATTAAGCATCCAAATTTTCTTTTATCTTGAACAGATTGCTACAAAAACTTTCGGATCAAAACTCGCCTCTAGTTTTTATTTACTGGCGCTTGAAAATTTCTGAAAGGGCATAAAACATGGAAACTAATTTTTTTAAAATTCCATATCGCAGAATTTTCACATATCTGAATTTACAAAAAACAGCAATTTGTAATTTTAGATATTTTTTTTTAACAATTATCACAAAAAATCTTCAATTTGCATTTAACATCTTAACACAATTTAAGTTAATTAATTATAATATCATTTAAATCAAATTTTATTTACACATATACAAGCGCAAAAAATAAATAGAAATAATGTTAATGATCACTTTTAATAATAATCTTTGCTAAGACATTTTCCATATTTTTCAAACTCTCGAATTTTCTTCTGTAACAATCAATAATTAAATTTGCATCAAGGATTTCTCAAATTTATAATGACTTTCTGTCCAGAGAAAAAAAATATAAATCGAGAATTCGAAAAAGAGGAACATATAATAGGAAAAATGCAAATTTGAAAATTTGTTTACAATATAAAAATGTTAACAATTTTTCCAGAACAATGCACTTTTTTTTTAATTTTCGAACGTCTCCCATTTCTATCTCACTGAAGACGCATAAGAGCAATCAATCTACAGTTTCTTAACTATTGTGAATATAAATGATGTAATATATTGATGAATGAGTGCATTTTCGAAAGCACTTGTCACTTAGTTTAAAAACTACGACAGGAACGTAAAAAGTAAATTGCATACTGTCAGTAAAAGACGCGAGTGTTGAAAATTTCTCCACAAATTTCTCTTCCGCTATTTTGAATTCTGAAAGTAATTCTAAAAATCCGTATTTTAAAAATGTTTGTAAAAAAAATACAAATAAAATTGCATTTCCTTTTTATCAAGCAAAAAAAAGAGAAGTCAAATCACTGAAAATACTCTTTCAGAATTCAAAGTGAGTATTTTTCTTACATCTAAAATACGTAAGCGGTAATAAAATATTTCTAGGTTTAATTATTTTGATATTCTCATTTCATAAAAACTAGTAATCCTAATCACTTCAGAATTACGTCTTCTTTCTCTCTCTTTCTACAAACGCGTTAATATAAAACATTAACGACACTAAACAGGCCGTTGAAATCAATTTTCAACTAAAATGAGAAATTTACAACTGCGAAAAAAAACCAGCTGCAAAAAAAAACCGCTGCAAAAAATTGCAACTACAAAATTAAATTTACAATTTGAAACAAAAATTTCAGTCAATAAAATTTTTCATTGAAAAAGAAACTTTGAAAATAAAAAAATTAAATACCAAATATTTCATATGATAAAAAAACAATTTAACTAAAAAAAAAGAAAATAAAAACGTATGAATATTATTAAAAAATCCTAGAATTTTCATTACTACGAAATCTATGCCACTATAAATTTTAATTAAGAAAAACAAGCCAATTACACAAAAAGTTTAAAATGATAAAAAGACCATTTTTTCTTTCTTTTCCAAAATTAAGAACTAGAAGTGCGAAAATCTGTCATTTTTCCAATTAGTTGAAAATAGGTATGAAAAGTTGATAAAAAAATTATAATTAACTCGATCGAAATATATGAACATAATTTAATATTTTCATAAAGTGTTTAAACACAACGTAATTTATAAAAAAGTGTCTACATGCCTCAAATGTAACAAATAATTTTTTATATAGAGTTATATCGCTCGATACACAACTCGATACAAAACTATTTAAATTCGCATCGAGTTCTGTATCAAGCGAAACTAAATTGAAAATCAATTTTTACACTTTAGCTATGCAAACACACTTTCTATAAACACTGATTCTTTCTTTGAAACAAATATTATTCAAATCTACGAGAAATTTTAAAAAATATGCAAATTATGTTTTGGTTTCGTAGTTAATTATGATGATGATTGACAATGGTTATTTTTGTCATAATCATTTAATAATCACAAGTTTAGTTTAAAAGGCAGCAAATAATTTCATTGTAATAAAAATCTCATCCACAAGATATTGTGGAGCACGTGCCTAAAAGAACTAAAAACTATATTCTAGTTACTATAACTAGAAGAAAATAAAATTCTGAAGTGAGCCCTCGAGTTCTCACAGCCTTGGTGTAACAATCTTCAACACTCGCCTAATAGGAGAAGGAAAATCATTTGCATACATTTTCTCCGAAAAATTAACGAAAACGAATTTGTTACACTAATAAACAAAATTTTTTTTTATTTTGCTTCTGGGAAACCTTGTTTACACTGTTTAGTAAACACAAGTTTTTATTATTTTTACACTACTTAATAAACAGAAGCTTTTATTATTTTTACACTACTTACTAAGCAGAAGTTTCTGTTATTTTTGCATTACTTAATAAACAGAGGTTTCTGTTACTTTTGTATTACTTAATAAACAGAGGTTTCTGTTACTTTTGCATTACTCAATAAACAGAGGTTTCTGTTACTTTTACATTACTTAATAAACAGAGGTTTCTGTTATTTTTACACTTTAATAAAGAGAAATTTCTGTTTATGAAACAGTGTAAACAAGGCTTCCCTATGAGGAAGCAAAAAAATAAATTTCTTTTCCGTATGATTTTTCACCGCCAAAAATAGTAAAAATCAATCAAAGCAACAATTTATCGGAGCTGTGACGCTCTTCAGAATTTATTGTAAAAGAAAATTTTCAAAACTAATAACATTTGTAATTTAAAATATACTCTCATTATTGATGAGAATGTAATGATATAAAGTCTCTTTACAGAGAACAATTCAATACGCATGAAAATACAAAATAAAAAATATCGATTTTTTTAAAGAGTCAGTCAGTTAATACATAAATCATTTTCTCATTTTTCTCACTGACTGGTGAACCTTTTTAGAAAAGATACATTCTTACTTTGTACTTTCATGTGTATTGGATTGTTTTTTGCAAAGAGAGTTTGTGATTTTAAATAACAATTTTTGTCAATTTTGAAAATTTTGTTTTAGAATAAATTTTGAAATTGGTTGCAGCTCGGAAACGTTAAATTGTTGTTTAGATTGTTTTTCGTACGTATGAATAAGCCCTAAAACAAGTTTGTTAGAATTTTGAATTGATAGAATTTTGAATTGATAGAATTTTGAATTGATAGAATTTTGAATTGATAGAATTTTACACAGTAGAATATTTCTTTAGCAGATTATTTAATTCATAAAACGTTAGTTTTGCAGAATTTTCATTTAACCGATTGTCAATCTAAGATAATTTTTATCAGAATGAAAATTAATTTGCCAGAAATCAAATTTGATCGAATTTCAATTTGTCTGACACTTTGTCTCATAGAATATTAATTGGGCAGAATGGTAATTTTCCAGAATCTTCACTTTTCAGAAACTGAAATTTAGAGAATTTTAATTTACTACAATGTTAGAATTTCAGTTTGGCAGAATTCTCATTGAATCGATGTTGTGTAATATTCATTGTGACGAAAATTAATTTAACCCAAAGTCATTTTGATCGAATTTTAATTTGTATGAAAGGTTGTTTCATAGAATACTAATTTTACAGAAAAATGGACAAATATTTTAGTCCCGACTTTTCCAGCATTTTTCCCCTCATTTCTTTACAAAATTCATCAACGAAACAACGTTTCACTCAAATTGATAATCTACCAAAATGATTTTCCGTCAAATTAATGTTCGTGACAACAAATTTTACACAACATTGACAATCGATTCAAAGAGGATTCTGTTAAACGAAAATTCTAAGAGTTTAGCATTCTGCAAAATTAAAATTCTATCAATTCTGCAGAATAAAATTCGATCAATTCTGCAGAATAAAATTCTATCAATTCTGCAGAATAAAATTCTATCAATTCTGCAGAATAAAATTCGATCAATTCTGCAAAATAAAATTCTATCAATTCAAAATGCTGACAAATTTGTGCTCATGCTTACCAATGATCGAAAATCACGATGCACAATATTGCACTTGAGAACGTTTATCTTTTCAGAAAGAAAAAGGTGGAAATTTTGTCGCACCGAGTAACTTTTATGAAGAAAATGTACGCATGGAAAAGAAAAGGATTTAGAGCAATCCTCCTTTTCTGCCAAAGAGGAGTGAGCTGAGGGTGCCAAGTGCCGATTGAGCAGCGGATTCCTTGGGAGGAGCGGCTTTAACTTGTCCGAGATCAGGCCTGGTGGATCGGGCACCGGAGCGTCGTTGTCGACTTGAACCGTAGCTCAACTTACCTTCGCTATCGCTGACGCCCCGCGACCTATCGCTTGGGAGCGACGGTATCGAATTATCGCTGATGGAAGAGGCCGAGGAAGAGTCGAGTTTCTCTTGGCTGAAACTTGAGGACATGGAGTTTTTGAGGAAGGTGAGCTGCGCCATGGGACTGTCGGTGGTTCGCCTGGTGTAGAGGGCGCCCTGTAGAGCCAGAGGAGAGATGCTTGAAGCGTTGGTTGTTGCCATGATGGTGTCAATGCCGATCCTCTCCAATTTCTCGACGAGTCGAATGCCAGTGAGAGCCTTCTTCTCGGACCTGGAGAGCGGATTCCTGGCTCGTTTCCTCTTCAGCTGGGAAGCAGTGGGGATTGGTGTTGCGGACTCGCTGCCGAAAGTGCGTTTCAAGAGTTCGGCGCCGGTGGTGAAGAGTCCGAAAGAGAGGGACGAGCTGGTGGGTGATGGTGAGCCGGATCTCGAGTGTGTTGGACTTCCGTCGGGACTGTTGCAAGGGGTGGCTGTTGGTGAGAAGTTCTTTTCCTCGTTGGGTGTGGCGACGCATGATGGTGTGACGGCTTTGATGCCTCGTTCGTTGAGCATCTTGGCGAGACTGAGAGTGGTGGAGAAGGTGGAGGTGGAGTTTCGTCGGCTGAGAGTTCTCGGGGTGTTCATTCCGGAATTGACTGCACTGTCGGGTGCACTGGCGACTCTGCTTCCTGCCACGCTAGCGGTCACACTGGTGTGATCGTCAGGATGAAGAACTGTGCTATTCGTGTAGGTGTAGATTGACCCAGTGTCCTGGAAGAGCTTTCCGGGGTTGGCATACTCCTCGTCCTCCTCTACGTCAGTGAGGGTGTAGGTTTCGAGACCCAGGTCTTCTAGTCTGCGACCGCCGCGAGTCTTCACTCCAGGACGTTCTTCTAATAAGCCTCCGAGAGTGGGAGTGGCCAACTGAGACCAGTGATGAAGAGTTTGCGAGCCTTCCATTGGTTTTATGATCTGGAGCTTCTCCGGGAGACGCCATCCTCCGGCGCTGTTGCCACTGAAACCGCTGAGATTGCCACTGCTTCCGGTAGACATGATACTGTCAGGGGTTCGACAGCCGAAAGGCAGGAAGTTGGGCGGGGAGTGAACTTGATGTTCGTCGTAGTCGTAGGTGTATCCAGTTCCTGTGCTAAGACAGGCGCGTCTCGCTAACACTTCCGCCGGCGTTAAACGACGCAAAGCTGCTTCCAGATCGGCTGCTCCTGGAGCTCCAGGTACTCCCGGAAGCTGCGGTCCTCTGGAGACAAAAAACATTTATAGCAATTTAATTACAAAGTAAAATACATTATTTATAAAAATAAAATCATTAAAATTGAATTTATCACATTTTTTAATACAACGAAATATTCAAACCTTTCGAAAGAAATTGAAAGTAAAATCAAGGAATGAATGAAATTGTAGATAATTATATGTAATTGGTATATTATATATTTGAGGATTTTATATGTATTTTTGAGGATTTTATATATATTTTTGAGGATTTTTAATTATACTAGAAAACACGTGCTCGAACGAAAAATCGAAATAAAAGGAAACTAAATAAATTTTTCAAGCTTCATATTTATTATTATAATCTTCACTCACGGATATTCTTCATTATCAGTAATTAGTGAGCCTTCGCTATCACTGTGTCCGGCAGAGTCTAAACTAAAGAAATTCGAAGCTCCTGTCATTCCACGCGATCGAGTTCGCATCTGAGGCCCAAGACTCATCCTGGGACCGGAAGATCCACTCGAAAGGGTTGAAGTCGTCATAGAACAAAGTCTTGGGAATTGTTGACTTTCACTCGTAGCACTGTACGAGGACCTCGAGGCACTGCGAACCGTCTCAAATACTTTCTTATACGTCGGTCTATTAAACAGAATTAATTTAATCATTACTTTTACATTCCTACTCCATAAATTTCAATATTTCATTGAACGCTTTACTTTATTCAAATTTAACACTAGCGTGCAAAAACACAAGAAAATAAACAAAAGTAATCCTTTGCAAAGAAAAAAAAAGACTACAAACTTATAAAAGCGTCCGTAAATTAAAAAAGAAACTAAATGAAAAAAAAATAAGTTATAAAAATTAATTAATCAGAAAAATAATACTGGGAGAACAAAACTTGGTGCAAGGATGTTAAAAAAACTTTAAAACCTACTTTAAAACAAATAGTTGAAAAACTGTGAATAATGAAAAAATATGTACAGAATATTTTAGCAAAATTCTTGAAAACTAAATAATGAAAAATTGTTAAAGCAGAATATACAAGAATACGAAAGATTAAAAAAGAGAATATGAAATATTAAACAAAAGTAAACAGAACATTTAAAAAAAACAACTGGAAGACATAAACTCCTACTTTTTGTGTTCAATAAAAATTCAATAAAAATTTAAAAAAAAGAAATTGCTTAAAGTATTTTTTTAATGCGCAAAAAGACAGTATCTCTCTTTTCTCAAAATTTTTTGAAAATGGCAAAATCTGCTTGAAATGAATTTATAAGTTTTTGTTTCATCATGGAGAAAGATCTGTTTTATTTCTGTTAATACTAAAACACTTCTGTTAATGAAAATAATTGTACCTATATCTCATATACATTTCTGCCTAAAACATGTTGTAATCAAGTTTTAAAAGATAGATATTTTTTGAGTAAATTTATTCCACATGAGCGAAGTTGTCCTGTTTTATAGTATCATTGAAAAGTGAATTTTTTTATAAAATTGAAATAACTTTTTATTGATGTTACATCATTTTTTCTCTATATTTTGAAAAATTATAAAGTGAGAATAAAAAAGTTTGAAAAGTGAAATTTAGTCCAAAGTTTTAAAGAAAATTAAATAAAAAAGTATGTTAAAGAAATACTTATAAAACTTCTGCCATGTAAATCGTCATGCAAATCAATATATAAATTGTGACAAAAGTAAAATCATGTAATATATTTTTATCAATAATTTTAATATTTAAAGTTTTTCATGTCATAAGATTATTTTCAATTCAAGTTCAGCGTCTTTTAAAATCTAGGAAAAAATCGTACATAAATACTAATGGAAATTACTAATGAATTTGTAATTCATGAAAACATCGCATCTATTTGTACTTATGTTTCCAAAACTAGCAAAAAGGATTTTATCTGTGTCTTTCAGAATTCAGATAGATTACAATCAATTACAAAGCAAAATGTTTATTCTTAAAATTCAAACCAAAAAATTAAAATACTTTAAAACAGTTATTTCCATATTCAGAGTGAACACTTTTTTTTATGAAATTGAATATTCCAGGTTTTTCCAGGTCAATTTCTTTTACTTCCCGGTCACAAATTTTCCAACTAAAACACTGTTTTCAACGAGGTTTTCAATTTTCCAAAATAATTTACATTTATACTTTTTTTGCTATGATTTTATGTTAGCGAAGAAATTCCCGATTTTTCCCGGTTTTCCGATCAGTAGAGGGTTTCTAGACATTTTTATTTACAAAATTTCATGAGTTTTCCATTATTTCCATAAGAAAAATAGAAAAATTTCCATATTTTTTAACATATTTTTTGGATTAAAAAATGAATGTTTTAATATTTTGAAAGAATTTAAATTACTTTTGAAATAATCAAAATTTATTAAAAAAAAAAAAAAATTTCTATAGAATTTAAATTACTCAAGATCATTAATTTTAATTTTAAAACCATTTTAAGTATTTTTAAATATTTTGAAGTATTTGAAAGAGTCTCAAGCATTATAATACTTTAAAAATATTAAAAGAAAACACTTTATTTAAAACTTAAAATACTTTTTTGTTTAATTTGAAATATTTTGAGGTCTTCGAAAGTATTTTAAAAGTAATTTCAATTAATTTCAAGTAATTTCAAGTAATTCTTAATATGTTAATAAAGAATAAAGAATATTTAAATATTTTGAAGTACATATTGGAAATTATTTAGAAATATTTTAAACTACTTTTAAGTATTCTTGAATATTTTTAGGTAGGTATTTTAAAGTAATTAGCAGAATATTTAAATATTGTAAAGAATTTTGGAATATTTTGAAATAGTCTGAAGTGTTTTAAAATATTTTAAAGTATTGGGGAATTTTTAGAAATAGTTTAAAGTAATTTTTAGAATATTCGAATATTTTAAAGTATTTTAAAGTACTTTAAAGTCGTTTTTAGTATTTTGCAATAGTTTAAAGAAATTTTAAGTACTTTTAAATATTTTGATTTTATTTTTTATAAAATGAAACTTAAACTTTTCGTAAAACTTAAGATATTACATCACTTTAACCTGAAACCTCAAAAATACTATTTAGCATCAAATAAAAATGTAAGTTAACATTTAAAAAAATCTATTTCGTACAATTTCGAAAGATTCAATCATGCAATTTTCAAAAAAATGTAAATTTTTCCAAAATTTGTTGTTCAATGTATATTTTACAACGTGTTTCATTTTTCAAAATTTATATCCCATATCACATCTATAAAATTGTTTAAAAATAATTCAATTTCAATGAATGATGGCTCATTTTCTTCAGAAAAAAATTCTCTACAACTTCATCGTTTTGGATTTCTAATCGAATTCACCGTTCATTAATTATGGTTAATTGTTTATAAAATTGTTCTGGTTGGTTGATAAAGAATCTAGTATAATTAATGAGCAGTGCATTTGATTAAAAATCCGAAACTGTAAAGTTGTAAAGAAATATATTCTGAAGAAAGTAAACCATAATGCATTAAAGTAGAATCATTATTAAAAAAATTTATAGATGCGATATGAGAAGTAAATTTTGAAAAATTAAGTACGTTGTGAAATATGAATTTAGCAACAAATTTGGGCAAAACTTAAATTGTTCTGAAAGTTGTATGATAGCTTTTCTTTATTATATTTTAATATATATTTTTTATATGCGTCATTCCATGTGAAAAAGCAAATCGCTTTGTCCACCACAGTTTTCAAGCAATCGTGAAGTTAAACGGATAACATTTTTTCATCTTTTAGTAGAATCGAATGCCGAGTGGTAGATTTTAAACTTTTCAAAATGACGGCTATCACATCCTTACATGTGTGAGAAAATCAACCTCTAATAACTTTCAATCAATTCTTTCAAAATAGAAAATTTCTTTTATCATCAAAACCACATGGAAACTGTTTTTTGGGACGTTAATTATAGTAAACAGTGATGCCCAGCCATAAACTACCCTTTCGAACAACCCCCATGAGAGAAAAGCAACCCCCATCACTTAAATTAAACTTCTATAAACAAAGCATTTTTCTATCATCGTAACCAAACGAAAATTGTTTTATGGGATGTTAAATATAATAACAAGTGATGACCAGCCATAAAACTACCCATTCGAACTACCCCCATGTGAGAAAATCAACCCCCATCACTTAAATTCAATTTCTATAAACTAAGAATTTTTTTAATCCTCGTATACAAATGAAAATTTTTTTTTGGGATGTTTGATATAGTAACAAATGATGCACGGCCATAAAACTACCCTTTCGAACTACCCCCATGTGAGAAAATCCAACTCTATCACTTACATTCAATTTCTACAAACAAAGCATTTTTTTATCATCGCAACCAAACGAAAATTGTTTTTTGGGATGTTAGATATAATAAAAAGTGATGACAAGCCATAAAACTACCCTTTCTAACTACCCCCCTGTGACGAAAGCAAACCCTATCACTTAAATTCAATTTGTATAAACAAAGAATTTCTTTATCATCGTAACCAAATGCAAACTGTTTTTTGTGATGTTAATTATAATAAACAGTGATGCACGGCCATAAACTACCCTTTCGAACTACCCCAATGTGAGAAAAACAACCACTATCACTTCAATTCAATTTCTATAAACTAGGAATTTTTGTTATCCTCGTATCCAAATAAAAATTGTTCTTTGGGATGTTTGATATAGTAACAAGTGATGACCAGGCATAAACTACCCTTTCGAACTACCTCCATGTGAGAAAAGCAACCACTATCACTAAAATTAAATTTTTATAAACAAAGCATTTTTTTATCATCGTAACCAAACGAAAATTGTTTTTTGGGATGTTAGATATAATAACAAGACAAGTGATGACCAGCCATAAAACTACCCTTTCGAACTACCTCCATGTGAGAAAATCAAACCCTATCACTTAAATTCAATTTCTATAAACAAAGCATTTTTTTATCATCGTAACCAAA
>WNHD01002187.1:426-16221 GCA_011057455.1 Ganaspis sp. Gsp50
TATTGTCTCTTCTTTTTCCTTGTGCCTTCTATTTTATTCAAATTAAATTCATTTTCTCAAATTTAACATATAGTAGAAAACGAACCGTTACAAATTTAAGTCTACATTTTATTTCTATAATAACAATATATAATTAATTGCAGAAAATATTTGTTTTTTTTTCAAATTTTATAAATTTAAATAATTATTTAAAAACTTGCGTTGTGTAATATTTATTTAAATTCACTATTGAATAATAATTATTGTACTATTAAATAATATTACAATTACTATTATTTGTTAAATCAAGTTATTATTTTCGTCTATCTCAAGATTATTTTGATCTTTATTATCATACTGCAAAAAATGGTGTCTTGCTGATATCTTACCCGTAGACAAAAAAAAAGAATCGTTACAAAAATGCAAAAATGTCACTTAATCTCAATATTAAGATTTTGCATTTTCTCAGAAACCTTTTTTTTATGAAAAATATACTAAACATAAAATGTGTATTTTTATTAGTAACATAAAAGAATTCAAAACAAATGTTCATTATCAATAAACAACAATATTTATTCAAAATTAGGTAAAGAAATGAGTCGACAAAGTACATTGAAACAATACAAAATTTAGAGTGTCAAAAAGGATATTTTTAGTACGTGAGAAACCATCCACGTTCATCGACATTTGGCAGGCCACAACTCGAAAGCGAAAATTTTATTAGGAAATTTTGTATGTTTTTCCCCCTTGCCGCCAGATGCTGACTCCTACCCGAAAGGTGAGTGATTTCTCTCTATATTGCGAGCAGAGTCGACTTTATCAACTCAAGCCAACAATTTGATAGAAAACTGACAAACAAAATCAAGCACGATATTATTTGGCAGAATACGCAAATTTTCTAACAATTAATCGGATTCACAGTTCGATAATGAAGTAATCGACAGAGTTTCGCCCACAATTATTGAGGAGACCATCTTTCTTTATAATAATATTCCACACAATTTAAATTCGCCACCAACTGTCCACCTTCAGTATGTCCAAGCAGAAAAATTATAGAACTGCTGTTATTTTAAAAGAGTTTGTTAAAAATCTCTTAGATTTATTGAGAAATAATATTCAATAACAGCATATCATCGGAATTTGTTTGAAACATGTTGAAGAAGATTTGATAGTTACTCTGGCCCGTCGTCACAAGTCCGGCCGAAAATGAGTCTGATTCTAAACATTTTAATAGCGCAGAAATGTTTGATTATTAATAGAATGAATTGAATTTGTATAAAAATCACAATTCTTATCTCAACGGTTTTTCTTGTAATAATTAAAATTACATTCTAATTAGTATTCATTCAGTAATAAAATTACCACTTCTTTATTCATTGTTAAAAATAATTTATTTCAAAATTAAAACTGACTTAAATGAACACTAACTATTATAAAAACATTTAATTTTCTTTTTTTTATAAATTTCAGGCATATGAAATCAATTAACGTTGAGACGAGGAATTAAAGGAAGAATAAGAAAGGTTGATTACCAGAGAAATTGATTATTGTTATAAATTGAAGTTATATTGTGTTAACATGAAATTTATTTTGTTGAATTTGACTTCTCCCGAAATTTTGTAAACATAACCCGCTTTCAATTTATCGTTACTTGCACTATTTAAATATTACATGTAACATTTTTGAATTTCGTTCATTGTAATATGAATTGAGTATTATTTAACTTTACGTAAATTTAGACTTTTTTTTTCTTTTGTTTACAATAAAAATCATCGGCGTAATTGTTCGAGACGTTTTGCATTAGATTTTTGTTTAGGTTTTTCAATCTTTTCTTTAATTTTATCAATTAAAATAGAATCGAACTGTTACTTTGGAATATTTTACAACTACGATTGTTCTTGTTAATTGTTTATTTAACTTTCTTTTATTCTGATTCCATATAATTTTGAATTGTATAAATTCTGGTCAATGAAATTTTCATATTGTCATTATTGGAAAATTAGGGAAAATTTATGAATAAATTTATTCCTATAGTTTGTACTGACGTTTTTTTTTGTTTTATTTATTGCAAATTATTTTGATAATTCACCGAACCACACCCTCTCCCCATTTAGAAACTGACTGCCCAGTATTTCTTTTAAAGATTAGATAATTAAATAGTTTCGTAATTGAGTTATAGTTAGCTTGAAAACTTTGAGCCCTAAGCTGGAGGATTATGATTTAACACCTGAGACAAGATGTCCCCTTATAATTTGATTTTTATTGTTTTTAATATAAAAAGTTTAATATTGCATAGAGCATTTTTAAGCATTATTAAGAGTTTGATCTTGAATAATATTTTTGACATTTTAGCTATGGTTGTTCGTTGTCGACCCCCACCCATTTATTATTTTCAGCTTATCTTTGAGATATCATTAAAAACTTAATGTAGATGATCTTAAATAGGTTGTTATTAAGATAATTAAATCTTATCGGTCTGATACGTTTTCTCTTTTGAATAGTATTAAACGCGAATTTTGGACGATTTGATGCCTCTCTTTCTTTTTTTAGAAGGATCATTTGCGGCTTCTTTTTGGTCTAGTTTCATCGGATTGTGGATGCGTTTATGCTGAACGTTGATCAATCGTGATTCATTTTTTGAGTTTAAGTTTATTGATTTGAGTAGCGTAAAACGGTAGCGCAACAATCAAATAAATTCTATCCCTTTACTTTTGAGATTTATTTAGAGTCTAACGAACTGGGTCCCAAACCCCCTCCTGTAATATTCTTTTAAGCTAATGAAACTATTCTAATCGTTGAATTAAAGAAATTATTTTTGAATATTTTTTGTGTGGACTCTGGCGTAAATCACCATCTCAAGTCCACACGAGAAAATTTAAATCAAAATTTGAAAATGAATTTAATATTTACTAGCACCATATACGCGCGCTACGCGCGCTCTATTACATCGACCAACAAAAGAGACAATCTCCAATGCAAAAAACATAACCAGTCAATTGTTATGTGTTTAGGTATACTAGATCAGAATCCGGTTTGACAATTCAAAAGTTATTTTGCTTTTTCCGTCAAACCTGAGAAACTAATTCTAAACTTTAAATTACAGCGAGTAACTGAAATCCAGAAGAATTATAAAATGTTGAGTAATTTCTACGCTTAAATTACACAAGATACCTCATGTTTTACATAAGAATAATTGTAAGAATAATGGTAAGCTGTTTTGCATTATTGATTATCTTTAAATTATGTGCCAGTGTATTAACCTAAAGTAGAAAGAAAATATTCTGCTAAGAGGAAGTAAATATCGTTTGGTATTTATGAACCCTAATCGGTACACACAATATTTTAAATAAGTAAATTATATAATAATTCCCATAAAAACAACAAAAATATGAACATATATTTTAAGGTTCTATCCCTCGGTCATTAATTAATAAAATGTTTAAAATGATCGATCACTCCGAGTCAGGATAAAAATAAGGAGAATAAAAAGTTCCTCTTTAACGTTTCGACAGCACTGCTGTCCTATTCAGAACTAAAAAAATTATTTATTTAAATTACAAATTTGGAAAAAAATTTTTACAAAATAATATAACAATTCTAATGGTAAAAAAACTAAAATTAAATAAATTTTATTAATAATGTTTATTATTAATAATAATAATTTATTAATAAATTTTTTTATAATTACAATTGTTATATTATTTTGTAAAAAAAATTTTCCAAATTTGTAATTTAAATAAATAATTTTTTTAGTTCTGAAGAGGACAGCAGTACTGTGGAAACGTTATAAAAGAAATTTTTATTCTTTTTATTTTTATCCTGACTCGGAGTGATCGATCATTTTAAACCTTTTAATAATCAATCAACTGTCATATACATCATTATCAGGTATATTGTGCGATGAATATTTCTATACTTTGAAAAATTCTACTATTAGGATTGTTCATTATGTGGTCAACTTTTCAACATCCAAAGAATGCATCGAGACAGCTTAAAGTGTTACTGTTAAAAACAAACCTGCACATCCGCTCAGCTAATAATTTCCTCTATTACTTCACCTGCGATTCGATTATTATTAATACCTACACTACCGCACAGAATTGAGAGACCGACCCTTTCTTAATGAATGAGAAACATGGTGAAGCATAAAAAGTATAAAGTATTTTTTTTTATTTTTTTCCTAATAGGCAATGAAATTTTAAGAAAAGTGTGACCTAATTGAAGTCTTTTTGTCAATTTACCAGTTAGATATATTTAAAAAAGTGGATGATCTTATTTTTAATATCGATTTATATGAAGAACTGAAGGTATCTCTCCTATGGACAATGAATACCAAACGTTAGTATTAAAGTTAATAATCATTATCAATTAATATTATATATTTCGTAATGTATTTTTTACTATTAGTGTTTAATAAGACATTGGCCAACGCGTTTGTAATAAAAATATAATAAAAATGAACAATAGATAACACATTTTTAACGTATTTCAGAGATATATTTTTTACAAGTCTATCTCCTATTGAAATATTTTTATATTATTCATATTATTTATATTATTTAATAATCAGAATTAATTGAAACATCTAATTTTGACAAAAACATAATTAATTTGATTAAAAAATAACAAACATTTTATCTTCTAAAGTTTCTCCACATTAAAACAATTTTTTGCACAAAATGTGCAATAAGTGGATCTCTAATGCATCTCGTATTAGCTATTGGTTTCTCTCTCTAACCTACAAAATTGACTAAAAATGGATCTCTCTTGCTTCTCGTGTAACGCTATTTATTTCACTTTCAACCTCCAAAATAGAATATAGCATAATATCTCTTTATCTCTTTATCTCTCTATCTATTTATGTACTTATCTCTTTTTCTCTTTTTCTCTTCTCACTTATTACTTTTTTTTGCTTTTATAACTTCAAATAATTTAAACAATGTAATCATTCTTTTCAGAAATTTTAACTTTTATCGGGAACATAAATTTTCTTGAGGAAATCCACAAGAATTTAAAACTTTTCCTCAAAGATTTTTGACTTCGTCGAGATTATTCATATCCTCAAGGATATCCACGAGGATTTGAAACTTTCCCTGAAAGAATTTTGTCTTTATCGGGATCATACTTTTCCTCAAGGATATCCACGAGGATTTAAGACTTTGAACTATTTCTTGTGGCCTTATATTTCCTCGAAGAAATACACAAGGATTAAAAAATTTGCTTCAAAAATTTTAACTTTTATCGGGTACATTAATTTTCCTGATGAAATCCACGAGGATTTAAATCTTTTTCTCAAGGATTTTTGACTTTATCGGGAACATACATTTCCTCAAGGATATCCACAAGAATTTGGGACTTTGAACTATTCTATGTGGTCTTATATTTCCTGGAGGAAACCCACGAGATTTTAAAAATTTCCTCGAGGATTTTTGACATTATCGGGATCACGCATTTCCTTTAGGAAATCCACAAGGATTTAAAACATTACTTTCAGAAATTTTAACTTTTATCGGGAACATAAATTTTTTTGAGGAAATCCACGAGGATTTAAACCTTTTCATCAAGAACTTTTGATTTTATTGGGATCATTCATTTTCTCAAGGATATCCATGAGAATTTGGGCTTTTAAACTATATTTTGTGACCTTATATTTCCTCGAGGAAATCCACAAGAAATTAGTACTTTACTTTCGGAAAATTGAATTTATATTGGGAACATAAATTTTCTTGAGGAAATCCACGAGGATTTAAAACTTTTCATTAAGGATTTTAGACTTAATCGAGATCATACATTTTCTGAAGATAATCTGCGAGAAATTTTAATCTTTTTTTCCAAGTAACTTGGAATTTTATTGTTGTCTCATCTGCACTTACAAAAATCTACAAGTAAATTTTCCGTTCAATATGCATTTTATCATTTTATTTTTCCTAGATTCAATCCAGTATTTTGATTTTTTCTTTTAAGATTTTAGAATTTATAAGATTATTTTGCGACTCGTTTTTCCGCAATTAGATTAATTTCGTAAACTTAAAAATATTGGTTTTGGAAGATTGGATTTTGTTGATAAATTTATATTTTCCTCACCATTATTCAAAGATTTTAGAAAACAGTTAAAGAAATAGAAACTTTTATGTATACTGTGAATCTCTATTGGAGTCATTCTTTAATTATAAAAATTTTCAATGCACGGTTGGTGAAGATATTACTTTATTAGCAAATTTTGTGAACATCTTTCTTGTCGATTATTATTGATTAACTTAAATAATGGTTTAACTATGAAGCTTAAGATATTATCAGAACATTCTAACATTTCATTTCTTTTATTTACATTTTCTTATTGTCCTTCCTTATTCGCTGAAATAATATTATATTTAAAGTTGTTTTTACTTACTGATTTTATTATAAGTCGACCAGTGGTCAAAAACTAAATGTATTTTTAATATTTATTGAATTCTCATTTTAGCTAATTGTTAGTAAAATTAATAATTGCTTTATTAAATACACATTAAAGTCAAAGTTTTATTCCATTTACACCTTAATTTTAGCCAACTACCAATACATAATTATTATTTATGCATATCTGGACTTTGTGTAAAAAACTGATTACATCTTTGTTTTCACTGCATTTTAAATTTACTAAACTGTCTCTCAGAAAGTATATGCTGAATAAAATAGTTAGAAATTAACCACTGTTTATGTGAAACATTGTAATATTTTAATGACCACATCATGATAAGTTTGTAAAATTGATCTTTATCCCGATTATCAGTCATATATAGAAGATGGAATTTCTTTATGGCATAAGCTTCATACATTTAAAGTAAGTCTAAATGACATGAAAGAAAGGTTTAGATTTGAAGTTTTTCCAAACCATACATTCGTAAGAAATTGGTCCGGCTCATTTGATTTTAATTATAAACTAAGGAAAATAAAAAGCAGTTAAAAACCCCGATTTGTGGTTTCGCTTACGAAATTTCGAAATTTTAAGATCTGATCACAAACACCCAGTCTGTATTATTTTACATTCCGTCTCATTTTTATTAAACCGTATCGACAGTAGTTCAGTCAACAATAGTTCATTGTTTTACTTTACCGCAATTTTCAGATTCTTATCTCATTTATTTTATGTTATGGGCTTTGTCAAATTATAAAAATATTGGTGGAATACTCTTAATTTTTAACTTATTTCGGATTTAATTGTTGTCGCAATTTCGTTATATGTTGACTTAAGTAATAGCCACACTGTTTGAAACGATTCATACTACTTTTATTATTTTCGTGACTTTCAATGTAATCTCTAAAGCAATCTAAAAGTATTACATATATATTTTAATATTATATTTAGCCGATAAGCTGTTTTCAGTGAATTTTAATTTAATCAGGTCTAAGAGAAAGTTCAATTTGCGTTTCTATTGATGAGGTATTTTAGGTAGTGTTGTTAATATAATTTTATTCACATCAATATTTCCAATAAATCAAGTACCTAAAAGTACGTTTGTCCGACATACAATTACTTAAATTTTCATTTATTTAAACATACAACTGTTCCAAAGTACAATTGCCCGAAAACCTATTTGCCCGGCAATCAAGTGGCCACATTTTTTCTGCAATTTTTATGTAAAAATACATTACTATACCAAATTTTAGTTTTCTAAGTCAAATAGTTTAGTCGTGAAGGGGAGGGGGAATAGTCATTTTAATGCATTTTCGTCCAAAAACATGGTTTTTCCTTGATAATGCTATGCTGATTAAATCCAATCATGTTCGCTATATTTTCCCTTTAAAAAAATGTAACTACATATGTGTAAAAAATTTCAGCATTCAAGTTCCAAAATTGGGAGCTCTAGTTGAGGGAGGGTACGTCATTTTTCAAAGAAAGTTTTTTAAACGTGAACGCTATGATCTTTGACTTTCTTGTTGTTTTCGATATTTTCCTGTAATCTACACGTCAAACTACATATGTGTACCAAATTTTAGCTTTCTAGGAGCTAGGAGTTTTCTTGGAGCTCTCCCGGGTAAAGCAATTAGTTTTCCCGTATCTTTTATAAAGCGGTTGGCTAACACTTGTCTAACTCAAACAACTGTTGCCAGATATTTGACAAATTTTGAATCATCTGTCCTTCCATAGTTTTCATTCCAAGCATCATTCTTGATAAATTGATCACTTCCCAAATAAATTTTTTCCACTTGTTGACCAGAGGCATGTACATAGGTTTTTAAAAAAGTATTAATGCTAGTCCTGCTCATGATGTGATACGATGAGATAATTTCAGGAATCTTATTTGAGTCTGGTGAATAATAAATGTGTCGCCTCGGTATCGTTATTGGCAAAGATGATATGAATCTAGGTCTTGGAACTTAAAATTGTCATTCTGGATGTTGGTAAATATCGCGCATAATTAGAACATATCATATTGGTTTTCTTAAGTATGAGTAAAGGTTGAAACAAGTATAAGTTCCGAATCTCGTCGAGAGTCTCGGTCGAAAAAAGAAGCATGGTATTTGTATTGTCACGTTTAGCTCAAAGCGAGTCTTGGTCTCGAGGGCTGTACTAACTGAAATGGTCAAATATATCAAGAACTATACTTTTATAGAAAAATTCCATTTAAACTTGAGACTCATTCTAGATTTAATATCCAATGTTATGTCATATGTTTTGTAAGTTTAACTTGAGACTTATTCTAGATTAAATATCCAATGTTATGACATATGTTTTGTAAGTTTTTTTTATTCTTAACAATTTTTGTTCTTAAACTTTTTATACAAAATAAAGTATACAAATTTTGTTATTTTTAACATCATCAATACTTTTTAAACGACCAGTATGTGTTTGTGCGTGTGAATTATAAACTATGTTTCATGACAACTGTTATAAATACGTAGATTAAAAACTAAATGAATTTTAAGGCATGATCAATTTTCATGGTCCCATATATTAAGAGTACAAGCAGAACCTTTATTGTACATTAGGAAACAATAATCCTCCTGGAGATCTGTATTTCTTTGACCGCAAGCATTACTACAATTAAGCTGAAAGTGTGTACAAAAATGATGTTCTAAAATCAAAACAACAAAACTTTATGGAATTAGTACCACATCTTTTATTTTAAAAAATAGATTTTCTTAAAACTGTAGACTCTTCTAGCAGATATATGTAGAAATGCTATGGCAACTTTTATGTTTCTGGAAAATTCGATAACATCGAAAAACGAGGAACAATGAAAAGTATCGCTTCCGTGTAACGTACTACTCGCACACACAACATAAACTAACAAAGCCAAAAAAATGAAAAAGTAAAAAATTGATTTCCTTAAAGCTCATAAGAATTTAATCTTAAGTGTTTCAAAACAAAAGTCAACAAATTTTGTTAAAATTTGTGAGCTATAGATATTTTCGAACAGTCAATTGCGGATTCTAACGCTTAAGGGGGTTATAGTAAATTCGTCGATTAATCTGACAACGTTTCTTGATCTAGCTGACATTACCTCCTTGAAAAGTAATTATTGCAACAATCAGTTTAACAATTTTTTCGAAAGTGTTTTATCGTGGTAGAGATGATGACGACAAGATTACTTTTCAAGAAACGAACAAAGTTTTATTTCCTTGATTCTTTGAATTTGAGATAGAATAAAGGCACCAGTCGTGGATCAAGCACCAGTCGTGGATCAAATGGCCACTGTGCTTTTGCGATTGTAAATAAATGAATTGCAAATATCAGTAATTGTTAATGAAGGCATACAGATCATTATTACAAATTAAAAAAATAATAATTTAAATTAAACAAAGTAGTACATTAATAAACAATTTGGTGCTAAAAAACAAGTTTTGGAAACATTTTAGAACAATTTTTTTATTATTTTCACATAAGAGGCATTTCCTTCCAAGGGATCTAAGAACACCTATAAGTAACAGATATCCATAATTATGGGATGATCTACGACTGAAGCAGTAATAATCACGATTGTTGAATACAGTGATCCACAATAGGATCATTGACAAATAATCTTTGACAGCTTATAAAAGTAAAGGTAAATGTTAAAATCAAGTCTAACCTAAACGAAAGTGTCTATTGGAACCTTCTTAGTCACACTATTATAAACAATAACCATGATATTTGTCTAAAAGCAACTATATATGACTTGGAAGTCAAAATAACAAAGTTAAGGAGTTTAATTGATCCACCACTGGTGCCGTCACCCTATATTATGTCAACCAATCACAAGTAGAGGTAGTTTCAGGCTACCAGATTAGCATGATAATCCAAAATAAATACGGAATAGAAATTATTTTTAATTAATATGACATAGATATTATGATAAAAAAATGTTTGAAAAAAGTCATTAAGATGTGGTACTAACCCCTTCAACGCTCTGTTTTCTCGAGTGACATTAGCAAATATAAGAAGTTTGTATTGTTTATTTTTAAGAATCGACTGGTTCCTTAGTAACAGCAATCTATACCTATACTAATGTAATAAATAATATCTCCCCAGCTTTTCATTTTCCTGATATTCTTTTGATATCCATGTTTAGTGGTAATCATATACAAAAAAGCTCATGGGGATTTTAAAATTCCAAGAAGTCATTCTTTCTAGACCACCTTGTTCGTAAGTTTCTTGGACTTTTTAAATACCCTTTGGTTTATTAAAAAATTTTTTTTATGTCTATAAGAAGATCACAGACTAAATACGAGATAATCTCTATTGAAAAATCAAATTCAAAATCCATTCTATATAATATGTGAAATATATTGTATATAAATATATGAAATCCATTCCAATTCTATATAAGCTCTTAAATGGATTCTTTACCAATCTCGCGGACTTTTCTTAAGAGTATTCACATGAGCACATGATGATTATTATTAAAATATGGAAGTTTTAGAAACAAAATAAGCCAAATTTGATAAATTTATTCAGTTTTTAACCTGTTTTATTGCAACAGGTATTTATAAATAACTCTGCATTTAGTCGCTAAATATAAATCATCGGAATTTTACTAAATATCAACTGTAAGTGTGCAGCAGATTCAATCAGGTCATATGCCCTGAGTAAAAACGAAATTCAACTATTTCAATAAGAGAAATATCACTGATTTCTCAGTGCATATTCACACTTATCACTGAGAATGAATATAATTCTGCTGATTTGATTCACGGAGTATACATTTTTTCCTGCTTTAGATGTAACCGTGATTACAGAATACTTTTCATATCTTTCGTTATTTTTTTGTTTAGAATTTGCAGTATCTTCATCGTCTGAAGAATCTGTAAGACATAATAGAATAATTTATCTTATTATAATAACCCTTTGTTATTCAATTGAATATAATTAAATGCAACATGTTACTAATTATAACCAGGAAGGGAAATGTAACAATAAAAATGATATTGAAAATTAAATCTTATTTTAATTATATTTTAATACCATTTATGTTTTGTAAACTACTATTAAATGATATTAAACAAATTAAACATAAAACACTGGTGAGGTGTAAGTCCCGGAAAGGCAGCCACTAATAGGGGTTCGAGTCCTCTCAGATGCCCGGTGTATTCTTCCTACGGTTTATGTTTTCAGAACAAAAATTTACTTAAAATAAAAATTTAATTTCGACAACCATATCGAATTAAATTTCCATTTACCATCATTCGGACTCAAACCAAGAGTTCTATATAGGCATCTATTAGATGTCTGCTTGGTCGGTATACATCAAATAATTTCTGAATTACCTTAACATGAAAATTAATCGACGATTAATAGCGATTTTAGTTAATCGAAATTATTGACAGATTCTATAAGCACTAATTCATTCTCCGATCGTCATCTACAAAGAAAATTAATGGTAACTTTTGATCATAAGATCAAGATACTCTATGCTGAAAAGAAAAAATTTCTTGCTCCATTTAATGCTCACATTCCAGCTTTCAATGATTTATTTAAATCAATGACAACCAAAGAAACCATTCGTTTTGTTGCATATCAACTTCGTGAGGAAATTCTGAAGTGTACTAAAACAAAATTGCGTGACAATTGTACAGCTGAAGATTTGATCAAAGGAGAGTGCGATTATGTACCAGAACTACTAACATGCTTCTTAGAAACTTTTGTTTGGGGTAAAGTTTCTCATTTATCCAAAAAAGATCGTGAAAGAAAAATTAATAAAAATGAAATTAATATATTTTCACTTGGGCAAGATCTGATCTATGCTGCATTGAGTCACAAAATTAAAACACCAAAACATATTACACTAGGTCTGTCAGTAAAAAGCTTGTGTAACAGCAAGAAAATCATCGACATTCTGTCTAAATATGGTCACTGTTGCTCATACACTGCATTGGAAGAGTTAGAAACTGAATTGTCATTTTCAACGGCAAATAGTAGTAACGTATGACCTGAGGATATTGTACGTCGTTCTGATTTAAATACTACAGTTGCATTTGATAATTTCGATCGTTTCGTGGAAACGCTGAATGGCAAAGATACTTTACACGACACGGTCGGAATAATATATCAGGATCTTGTTCAAAATAACCATACAATGTCTGAGATACCTCAGTTGAGCTCAAGTGTTGATGAAAATGAAAACACGATTGCTAATCAAGCTGTACAAGAAAACATTTCGCAACCTGCATCTACCAACGAGACTGCACAAGGTCATTTTACGGATTCTCTGACTGTTGGCAGAAATATAAGTCGAAAACGCAGAGCTTTCACAGAGATCTCCATGGAAATGCATCCATATGTAAAGAAAATTAAAATTAAAAGTTGGATTGACTTCGATATATCTCAACTTAATAAAACTCTAGACAATTTGTTGATGTCAAAATAATTGGATATTACATGGATGCTGTTGCATATGCACAAAATTTCAGATGTTCTAATGTGGGTAGGATACTACAGCAAGATTTCGGTTAACAATTCAGTAATACGAAAAATTTCGTATCTCACACCAATAAACGAATCTCCTACCAATAACTCTACAGTCTTAAAAACTCTAGAAGTGAATAAAAGTATTGCTGAAGAATGTAAAGCTCCATAAATCCAGGTAACCTGTGACCTAGCTATTGCTAGAATAAGTTATTGCATTCAAGCTCAAGAATACCCTAAATTCAATAACGTTTTCATTCATTTGGGATCCTTTCATGTTGAGATGGCTTATTACAAATCAATTGGCACCTTCATTGGAGAATGTGGTCTAGGCAACATTCTGACAGAATGTGACCTGATAGCTAACGGTTCAATTGCAGGTTTCATTGCAGGAAAAAATTATAACAGATGTAGACGCTTACATTCTCTGATGGCATTAATACTGCAGGAGTTACACTTTCAATCATTTTTGGAAAACAAACACGTGATAATCGAAGAATCAGTATTAGAATATCTCACCACATTTTTGGACCATAAAGATATCTATCCACATGTAGAAAATAGAGAATTGAGAAATCTGATAAAATATTTTGAATAATATAATTCAGACACTTTGGAAAGCAAGCACGGTAAAACCGCGAATTTTTATGCAATGTATATCGATTTAGTAAATGTTTATCACATATTCATTAAAAGTATTAGAGAAGGAGATTAAGATTTATATATTTATGGACTTGGAAAAATCATTAATTTATTTTTCTACTTCAACCATCAAAACTACAGTCGGTGGCCATCGTTCTATTTAAATCAGGTGCAACACGTGGATCAAATACATGCTGGACTCAGAATCGAACTAGCAAAAGGCTCATTTGTTGTCAGAAGGACCGTTAAACCTTTTTCGCGGATTCCGGTAGATTTAACTTTGAAACAGACTACAAACCCATTTTCTCCATTACTAGAAAAGAATGTACTATACAATATTTCAACTGGACAAGCCACTACTCCGGAAGTAGCTAACAGCTTGTTAAACGCAGTGTCAATGGGAAAGTTCCTGCGAGATAAATTTTTGACAGAATGTAATATGAATTCAGATACAATTCGTCAACTATTAAAAAAGAATCCTATTTTTACATTCGCGAGTTTGAAAAAAAAGAAAGTAATGAAAATTGTCCAGAAAGTGATTGAAGTTAAATTACAGCGGGATTTATTTGGTCGTTTATTGGTTTTGTCTCAGGACACGAACGTAGATTTGGAAAAAATACTCTGCTTTCCAATAACTCCAGTTCCGCTATCGCTGTGCCACATAAACGTTTCTTTTAACAAGACTGTTAAGTCAGTTCTAATCCATGAGTTAGAAAAAGATATTAAGAAGATAAATCTTCCACCATCCCATCCAGATTTTGTTATTACAGACGACTTCTTTTTGTTACACACATTCAAAGATGTCCCACGCAGTTTTGGAGATATTTAAAAAAAAATACTGCAATTTCTTGTAAGTAATGCAACAAATCAAGCAATGATTGTATTTGATCGGTATTTCAAACAATATATCTTAATCATGATATGTGTTATGTATATTCCGTTACAGATAATAAAGTTACTCGAACAATGGACCATGAACTCTCATGTCCTGATCATGAGGAGGCAGATACAAAAATTGTATTTTTGACATGTCAAATAAAAGAAAATTACAATGTTACGACCAGAACTTCAGACACAGATGTTGTTGTCATCATATTGGCCAATATGGACATCTCCAAGCATCTATTAAAATATGGATAGATCTTGGAGTTGTCAATGCACGCCGTTATCTTGACTTATCTGCTCTGTATGCTAAGCTCGGCAAAATAATTTCACTAGGGTTACCAGCTCTTTATGTGATTACAGGATGTGACTACAATCCAGCACTATACAGACGAGGCAAAAAGAAACCTTTGCAACTTTTTATGGGTTAAAATGTTTTTCAGAAGCTATTTGAAGATTTAGGGTCAGAGGATTGTAATATAGAAGATTCTTTTGACATTGCACAATCTTTTATCTGTCACTTGTATGGCTTTAAAAAATTATCTGATGTCAATTTGACAAGAATAGAAATATTTAATAAGACTTATAAAGTGTCAGATGCGTCTCAACATTTCTCATTGAACGTCCGCAATTTCGATGCTTTTTGTTTGTCACCTTGCCAGTCTGAACTACAGCAACATTTATTGCGATCGAAATACATAGCGTGCCTCTGGAGAAATGCTTACAAAAAAACGATCATTAACTTGTTACCAACAGATTGTGAGAGGACAAATGTCGGGGGGGAAATTGGAAATGACTTGGTTTGTTGGAAATCAGTTACCTGATGCGTACGAAGATGTCGTAACACCAGTTATTTACGAAACTTCTGATTAAGGTAAATTTCTTTTAACAATTACATAATAAAGTTTTAATTAAATCAATGAACTATTTTTAACGGTTACAATGATTTCTTGTTACAGATACGGAAAGTGCGAATGATACTAAAGATTTACTTGAATTATGAGAGTTGGAGTATGATAGTTCTTCGGATGAAGAAGAATAAAGCAAATATTTTTAACTAATGTACATTATTCTTAAATAAATATTACTTTTTGAACAAACTGCAGTCTACATATTCATATACTTATTTTTAATTTTACTTTTTGTTTGTTAAGAGCAGTGAACTGTCATAAAGTGCTTACACCAGAAAAAATTAGTTATCAATTTCTGAGAATAGCAATGGTTGTAGCACCTCACTGTTTAGCTACACAATTTTTTAAAAATGATTAAAAAATTATTATATCAAAAAAGATGTCAATTGTTGTTTCGAACTTGTCTTAAAATTTTTACAAATAAGGTCTTTTAAAGATGTTTCACAATCAAGTTCAATTCTATTTGTAAAACTTTTTTATTTACGTTTCGATGGTCACACGACCATCCTCATCAGA
>WNHD01002188.1:0-20712 GCA_011057455.1 Ganaspis sp. Gsp50
AATTAAAAAATCTTTTTGAATGACGTCTATCATGATACAGTCGTCAGACTACACTAACTAAATTTATTGTGAAATCGACAATTTAAAGGTATGTGAGTAATCAACGAAAAACAAAAACAATTCAAATGAACAACTATAAACCAATTACAGACTTTACAAGAGAAAAATTAATAACGTAAAATGTTGAAACCAATTATTTGAAAAATTCTAAAATAGAATTATAAGAAGAATTTAAATTTTCTAAGTCGGTTATTTTATTTAATTAATTATTATTTTCTTTTTTAATATCGTCTTTTTCATTCAAATTATTCAAATATTCTCGGACGTAAAAGGATTCTATTTTAATTTGTCATATTATGTCAAGCAAAAAAATATGTTCAAATGAAACTTAAATATGTTTGACTATGTAAAAATATGAAAATAAATTTAAATCAAACATATTATGTTTGAATCAAGCAAATCATTTTCTCAGTTTATCAAAAGAATTCGAATTTGACCCTTTGTTACTTAATTGTACTTATTATTTTTGAAAAAATTATTACAGTATTATCTCCAACTGGAAAGTGCGATTTTTGTTTATTATTCTTTTTGTTTTTTGTGAGTTGAAGACAAATTGAAATTTGTCTTGACAAATTGAATTGAAATGTTTAAACATCCTTTCGAGCAATTGTAGCTCATTTTCATTATATAATTGACAGTGATAAGATTATTTTATAATTTTCATAAGTTGGTAAAGTTTTTTATAATTTTTATATTTTGATAAAGTTTTTCTTAATGTTTAGGTATCATTTAGTGACAGATATTTTCAACATTCAATTCATTATTACATAAGTTCTATTTTTAGTATTTTTTGTAATAAGTTATTATTAAGTATTTTTAATATAGTATTAAGAAAAAGTTTTAGTTTGTAAAAGTCATATAAAAATATTTTTAAAAATATTAATAATATTTGTATTTTGAATAGGTATTTTGTAAATTAATGTAAAGAGTGATAATAATGGAATGTTGTTTTATCTCTTGGAAGAAAACAATATTTATATAATCTATATGTACAGAAAACAAGTAATTTAAAATAAACTACTATTTGAAGTAACTATGCTTTTTTATACTTTTTAAGCAAAACATAATAATAAATTTAAAATAAACTTGATAAACTATTCTTATTTGAAAGCTGAAAACGAAAAAGTTTTAATTTATTAAGATTAACAATTGTCAATAAATTTTTTGTACCTTTTAAAAAATACTTAAATATTTATACTTCAGTTCCTTCTAGGTAAAATAAGTTCTTGAATAAGTTAAAAAATTAAAATGAGTCCACATTGACTAGAAAAGATTAATAAATTGTCTATTTATTATTTATTTAAAAAAATAAAGTTCCTGAACATGAATTATTTTTGAAAATCCTTTAACGTCCGAGAATAATAATATTGAAAAATAAACGACACTTTCGGACAATATAGAGGGTTTTATTATAAAATGTCCAACGTTGAATTATTCTTATTTATAGACAGAAAGAAGCAATCTGAATTATACACCTGCAAATGTAAGTATATTTAATTTTTATTCCATTAATTTTTTATTAGAAAAGAAAAAATTTGTATAATTGTTATCAAAATTCATAATGTTAATAATAATTGTTATAAAAATTTCATAAACATTTTGTTCTATTTGTTAACTGTAATGTAGAATATACTTATTTGAAAACGAATTGGAAAGAACAAAAATATTTAACATTGGAAAACTAATTAACTTGAAATGGTTAGAAGAAGTGATATAGAAATTGATACAGTTAGCTCGGCGGTAAGAATAATAATAATTATTATTTAATTGTAATTATTATTATTTAAACTTAGAAAACGTAATGTTCTTAAGTGAGATAAGTTTTTGAATTAAAAAAAGTTATTCTAGTAAAAAAAAATAACGTTGCCAATATAAAGGGACCCTTGTGTTTCAATTACTTATCTTCCAATAATCGAAAAAATTCTATTTAACAAAAAATAATTACCATTTGATGGAACATTTACTATGTCAATAAATTTTGCAAAGCTTACTATAATTTCAAATGTTTTGCTTTTTAATGTCTGACAAAATCTGCGTTGTAATAATCTCATATTAAAAATCATTACTTGCAAATTTTTCTAATCCTCCTGTTAATTTCAAAACAAAGTTTCAAAGACAAATAAGCTTAAAGTTGTTTAATATAAATAAAATTAGTTTTAACAGAAAAATGTACTCAAATTAATAAATAATTCTAGGCCTCGATATACAATTTAGAATTATAAAAAGAACAAACCAAACAAAACTTTAATTGTAAAAAAACAAATTTAATTGAGGTGATTAAAATATGAGCTCCAAAATTAATAGTGCCCGGGAAAACCAATATAATTTGATTTTAATTCATTACAAATTAAATCCTTATTTAATCCAAATCAAATCATTATTAATTCAAATTAAATCCTTATTAATCCAAATTAAATCCTTATTTAATCTCAATTGAATCCAAATTTTTAGTGCTCATATAATTTGCTAGTAAGGGTTTAATTTTTAATTAATAATAAGGGTGTACTTCCGAATAGAGCATACCTCCGATTTTTCTGAAACTTGGTATACTTACGTATTTTGATGCGCTGATTACGAATATGATAATGAAAATTCGGAAGTTTATCCAATAATAATAATGAAAATAAATAAATAATAATAAAAAATAAATAAATAATAATAAAAAGTAAATAAATAAATAATAATAAAAGTATAGGGTAATAAAAGTAAATTTAATAAAACGCTTGGATTTAATTAAACTTCCGATTTAATTAATACTTAATACAAATTCGTATTAGGATTTAATTGAAAACCAAATTTGGATCAAATGAAATTCGTATTCCTGAGTGTTCCCAAATTAATAAATTTAAGCCAGTTTAAATAAATTCAAAAGTGTAAAAGTAAATAAAGTAGAAAATTACAGATAATAAAAAGATGACGCGTACGTCTCTAAATATATACCAACTACACGACTAGAGAATTTATACGCAGCAAAGTTTTCAGACTTCAGTCTCGCACGAGTTGCAAACCAACATGGAAGCTGTAAATTTACTATTTTTTTCCATTTTCATAGCCACTGTCGGTGCGTTAGTCTATTTTTACCAACGAATCAATTTTTGGAAGCAAAGAAATGTCCCTCATATTTCATCTTTGCCGCTCATTGGAAGCAATCTACCTCTAATCACCGGCAAAATAGCAATCAGTAATTTTGTCTCACACGTGTACAATAGTTTTCCTGACGCAAAATACATCGGCTTGATGGATTTCAATACCCCTGTGGCAGTTCTTCGTGATCCGGATTTGATAAAAGAAATCGGCGTGAAAAGTTTCGAACACTTTCTTGATCACAAAAGTTTTCTCGATGAGTCGATGGATCCAATTTTCGGGAAAAATGTATTTTCACTGCGAGGAGATCGTTGGAAACAAATGAGAAACACACTGAGTCCTTCCTTCACTGCTGCAAAAATGAAATTTATGTTCGAATTGATTGAAAAGTGTTCTGGTGATTTTGTGCAGTATTTTCTAGATCATCCGGATGAAACGAATTCTATTAATACCAAGGACGCGTTTTCTAGATATACCAATGACGTGATTGCTACTGCCGCCTTTGGGATCGGTGTCAATTCCATGCAGGACAAAGAGAACGAGTTTTACATTCGAGGCGCTGATGCATCATCTTTTCGAGGCTTTTGGCGTTTCGCGAAATTTCTCATCTTTCGATCATTCCCGAAAATAATGCGAATCATAGGAGAACCCTTTGTTTCCCGCTCCTCGGCTAGATTCTTCAAGAACATTATTCGCGAGACTTTGAAAACTAGAGAAGAACAAGGGATCATTAGACCCGATATGATTCATTTATTAATGGAAGCAAGGGACCAGGCAAATGGGATCGATTTATCAGTCGATGATATTATCGCCCAGGCGTTTATATTCTTTTTGGCTGGTTTCGAAACTACGTCCCTCACGATTTGTTTTGCTGTTCACGAACTTGCCGTGAATCCAGAAATTCAGGAGAAACTTCGTGACGAAGTTGATCAGGTCATGGAAGCCGAAAATGGCAAAATTTCGTACGAAACTCTTTTGAAAATGAAGTACCTGGACATGGTGGTTTCGGAAACTTTGAGAAAATATCCACCATCTCCACTTGCGGACAGATTGTGTGTGAAAACGTACACTTTGCCGAAAGCGACTCCAGACAGTGAGGAATATACAGCAGAACCGGATTCACAAGTTTGGATTCCTATAAACGGACTTCATTATGATGCGAAGTATTTTCCGGATCCGGATAAATTTGATCCAGAGAGATTTAGTGATGAAAATAAGGACAAAATTCATCCGTATGTTTATTTGCCGTTTGGCTTGGGTCCTCGAAAATGCATTGGAAATAGGTTCGCTTTGATGGAAATGAAACTGCTTCTTACACACTTGATGAGGTATTTTATCTTCGAGCGGACTGAGAAAACGCGACATCCTCTGGAATACGAAATCAATGTTACTATTTCAGTGAAAGGTGGATTTTGGGCCAAATTTGTCAAACGGGAATCTAGCACTAATTGCACTTGAGACAGATTTTTCATTGGGAAGTGAAACATTTTCATTTCAAAAACTAAGTGCGCATGTGGTTTATTTCCCTTCTTTGTGAAATCAAAAATTTTAAGTTGAAGTGTTAATTTGTGTTCGTTTTGAGTTTTTGACTTTCATTTATTTCTGGATATCTATTCTTGAATATCATTATTGGGTATCTGCTTTTAAGTATTTATTTCTGTATCTTATTCTTTAATACACTGGGACAAAATCCCTTTACAATTTTCAAACGAGATTACACAGAATATTTTCATTATTTATTACATTCTGAGAGTGAGAAAGTATTAAAAATGTATGATTTCTGACTTTTGCTAATTTCTGCATTTCTCGTTTTTTGGTACAATTCTTTGTTTTGAAATAAAATTTTTTATATTATTATTTTTATACACTCTCTAAATCTGAAAGAGTGCAGATTCGTTTACCTTTTGAAATGGTAAGAAATTTGACTATTAATTAGTAGAAAACTACTAATTGGTATTAGAAAATTACTAATTTGAAATAGTAAATTATTTTACTTACTATTTAAAATTAGTAATTTTTTACTACAAATTAGTAGTTTTCTACTATAAATTAATAGTCTTACTAAATACCTTAGTCCTACTAAATAAATAGTTCTTACTATTTCAAAGGGCAAACGAATCCACACTCTTTAAGAGTAAAAAAAACTACTAATTCAGATTTAGAGAGCACTGTGTAATGAAAAGATTCAAGTAAGAATTAATTTTAATGTTATTATATAATATTAATGTTTAATTATTAATGTTATTTCATAATATAATATTAATGTTACTATTTATAACAAGTTCCGGGTTACATAACCCCAAAATGAAAACAAAACAAATCGGAATTGATCCAAATAAAAATTAAAAAGTGAATTTTAATAAAATTATCGTTTTAATTCAACTGGAATTTGATTCAAAAATTTATTCATTTGGTACAATTATACTTGTTAAAATATAAGTGAAGCCCTCGGAAGAAAGGGACCTTAGAAGTAAAAAATTATAGGTTATGTTTGATGATAGTTTTAACCTTCTTTTCTAATTATTTGATTTGAAAAATAGTTGTTCTTGATAGTAGTAGTAGTTTTTCTTTGCAAGCAAATTATTCATAAAAAACTTCTTTTGATTATAACGAATTTGAAACGAATCTACTTTAACCAAGTTAGAACTATCATGAAACGTAACCTATAATCTTTTGTTCCTAAGGTCCCTTTCTTCGGAATACGACACATTTATTTCAAATCAAAAATATTTATTAAATTTTATTATTTATTTTATTATTTTATTTTTTATTTTATTATTATTTATTTTTATTATTTATTTACTAAGATTGAGATCGAACCGTGTATCGAACACATTTATTTTAAATCAAAATGATTTATTTATTAAATACATATTTACTGAGATTGAGATCAAATTATTTTAATTAATTATAAACGCAAACGCACAACTTTTTTCGATAAACAAATTTTGAATGTATTACAATTGTACTACTCCGAAACTGTTCTTTTATTTCATAATTATACGAGTTTTTCTTTGTACATAAACTTTTTCAAATTAAATTGAAAATTGAATTCAATTTCAATAATTAATTAAATAATGGTAAAATGAAAAAGAGTTATTTTCTGTTTGGTTTTGGTTTATCAAAAAACATTGTTAATCATAATCATTTTAAATATTGATTTGACCATGTGCTTTTTTACAACCTAAAATAATGTAACTACAATAAAATATGTTGTTATTGCCAATTGTTGTATTATTAATGTTACATTTACTTTATATAACTCTTTATGATTCTATTAAGCAGTTATTCTTAATTTGATTTTTACAGATCTCTCTATTTATTAATATAGAAACGGTTTTAATTTCTGTAGTGAAACATCTAGTTATTTCAGTAAAACTTTTCGTTGTTCCAGACAAATATTTATTGCGTGTGTAAAAAGAATTAAAAATACACCAATATAATTGAAAAAATAAAAATATACTCGAACCTGAATGATTCATAAACATTTACATTTCACCTTCAAATCCTGTCTCTCCGTCTGTTTGTCTTTTGATTTTGACCTTTGACATAGACCTTGACATTCGACCTTGACATTTAAACTTGACATTTGAAGTTCGCATTTGAGGACCTTTTTCAAATTGTCTGTCTGTCCGTCCTTTGACCTTGAAATTAAAAAATTGTCTTTCTGTCCGTCATTTAACCTTGACTTTGTCCTTTGACCTTGAAATTTGTCTGTCTATCCTTCATTTAACCTTAACTTTGTCCTTTGACCTTAAATTTGGAAAATTGTCTGTCTGTCCGTCCTTTAACCTTGACTTTGTCCTTTGACCTTGAAATTTGAAAATTGTCTGTCTGTCCTTCATTTAACCTTAACTTTGTCCTTTGACCTCGAAATTGGAAAATTGTTTGTCTGTCCGTCATTTAACCTTGACTTTGTCCTTGAAATTTGAAAATTGTCTGTCTATCCTTCATTTAACCTTAACTTTGTCCTTTGACCTTGAATTTGTAAAATTGTCTGTCTGTCCGTCCTTTAACCTTGATTTTGTCCTTTGACCTTGAAATTGGAAAATTGTCTGTCCGTTATTTAACCTTGACTTTGTCCTTTGATCTTGAAATTTAAAAATTGTCTGTCTGTCCTTCATTTAACCTTAACTTTGTCCTTTGACCTTGAAATTGGAAAATTGTCTGTCTGTCCGTCATTTAACCTTGACCTTGTCCTTTGACCTTAAAATTGGAAAATTGTCTGCCTGTCCGTCTATCTGTTTGTCTGTCCTTCAACTTTTGATTGTGACATTTGACCTTGAACTTTGTCGCTGTGGTTAAAACGGCGGCGAAATCTTTTCATATTATAGGAAGATGAATGTACTCTAATTATTTTCATTTATAAAAAATTTGGGAAGTAATCCTATTGTACTTTCCATATTTTCATTTTTGTTGTAAAACGTTTCCATACTACAAAAAAGAGAATACAAAATTCCAGACGGTTGTACATTTGGGTTAAATTATTTATTTAAAACCCAAAATAATTGTCCTAAAAAAGACTGCGTTTTATCTGATTCGTATCTTGATTTGCAAATCTCTTTGGCAAACACGTACACTTATTCACTTTCAAAAATTTAGGCTGCAAAAGACAATAAACTTGTCAGTCTTCTGAGCAACTTTGCCAACGTTGCAAGTACCATGGATTCGTTGACTTTAGCTCTTTGGACTTTCCTCATTGGGGCGATTGGACTCTTCTTTTTTCTACACCATAGGGCTCATTTTTGGCAACGAAAGGGAATACCCCATCTCAAACCAGTTCCACTAATTGGAAACAGTGCACCATACTTTCTCGAAACTAAACCTTTCAGTGAATACATTTCAGACTTGTACAATCAATTTCCAGACGCCCGATACTTCGGAATGATGGATTTCCACACCCCGATTGCAGTAATTCGAGATCCAGAATTAATTAAGGAAATTTGTGTGAAAAATGTCGAACACTTCCTAGATCATCATCAGTTTATTGATGAAAACGTGGATCCCGTTACAGGGAAGAATTTATTTTCCCTAAAAGGAGAGCGGTGGAAGGAAGTGCGGAATACTTTGACTCCTTCTTTTACAACAACAAAAATGAAGTTTATGTTCGAATTGGTAGAGAAGTGTGCGCAGAATTTTGTCGCGCACTTTTTGGAAAGCACGGAGGAAAAGAAGATTATAGAAACCAAGGACGCATTCAGAAGGTATACAAATGACGTTATCGCAACCGTCGCCTTTGGGATTAGTGTCGATTCTCTCAAAAACAGAGATAACGAATTTTATCTCAAAGGAAAAGATGCAACATCATTAAACAAAGGTTTACGGTTTTTAAAATACATGCTTTACAGACTTTGTCCAAAGTTTATGAAATTGATAGATGAACCGTACTTGCCTCGATCTGTGATTCGATTTTTTAAGAAAATTGTACGTGATACAGTGGTGATGAGAGCAGAGGGCAAAATCAGCAGACCGGATATGATCCAGATAATGCTGGAAGCACGGGATAAGGAAAATGGTGTCAATTTGACTATTGATGACATTGTCGGTCAAGCTTTCGTGTTTTTATTTGCTGGTGTTGACTTTACGTCATCAGTGATGTGTTTCGTTGCTCACGAATTGGCAATGAATCCTGAAATTCAGGAAAAATTGCGGAACGAAGTGGATGCAGTTATGGAAAACGGGAATGGCAAAATTTCGTACGAAACTCTTTCCAAAATGAAGTATTTGAATATGGTGGTTTCGGAAACTTTGAGAAAATATCCACCTACTCCAACGGGAGATAGGAAATGCACAAGAAAATTCATTTTACCGGAATCAACACCAGATACTTGTAAATGTACGATTAAACCTGGCACTATCATTTGGATTCCAATTGTAGGACTTCATCATGATCCGAAGTATTTTCAGGATCCGGAAAAATTCGATCCGGAAAGATTCAGTGATGAAAATAAGGACAAAATTCATCCGTACGCCTATTTACCATTTGGTTCCGGTCCAAGAAAGTGTATCGCTAACAGATTTGCTCTCATGGAGACGAAAATTCTGTTTATCTATATTTTGCAACATTTTGTTTTAGAAAGAAGTGAGAAAACGGTACATCCGGTGAAATTTAGGAAAGGATTTTTTATTTCTGCTGAAGGCGGATCTTGGGTCAAGTTTATTAAAAGAAGTGCTTGAGGGAAGAATTTTATTTTTTATTAACAATATTATTGCAAAGATGATTACTATGTCACAAGAATGTGTGACATAAATTATAAACTTTGTTACCATAGAATTACTTATTACAAATTGTTGAATTTATTATATAATAAATATTATTCAATACAGCATTTTTTGATTTGTAACGATACATTAATTTTAGCTTGTAACTCTAATTTTAGTTTGTAACAATTCAATAGTTTTAGTTTACATATAATTTGTAGCTGAATAGAAAAAACAAACAATTTTATCCAGAATTCGTTAAAGACTGTTTCAAAGTTTTACGATAGCATTTTTTAAAAGGGAAATAAAGATAGTAAACACTGCGTGTAACAAAATACTTTTAGAAACGTAAACAAAATAATCGTCTAACCTATAAAAATTGAACTTGAAGTTGAAACTTATTATCGACTTTCTATGGAAAAATTTTATGACAAGTTTGAATGTATAAACAAATCCTTAAGGTAAATGTCCCAATTAATGTCCTACTAAAAATTTGATTGCAATTAATAAAAAAAAACTTTGTTTCAAGATTTTCTTTCAAACTAATTTTTTGTATTAAATTAAACATAATAATTTCCTGAATTGAGATAGCTATTAATAAATGCTTTATTCCTAAAATATAATTATAAATAAATTTTTTCGTGAAGTAATATTATTGTACCAATTTGTATTTTCCTGTGAAAATGTATGGCGATCGTCATTTTTTTCCTGTTCTGTCAAAATGTGTAAAATGAAGAAAGTTTTTTGATTATTTATAAATATGCAAGTACATTTTTAATGTGAAATACATTTTAACCTACAAAATATGTAAGGTGAATTCAAAAAAATATGTTTTCAAGATTTTATATAATTGAATTTTGTGTAATTTTGTACATTTATCAGCAACTGGACACAAATTGGTACATGGTCACTAATTGGGACATTTACCTTATTTATAAAATACTTTTAGGATTTAAAATTTTGGGACAGGAAACTATATTGTTTTCTATATAGTTTCTCATATAATTTCCCATCAGGGTTTTTTTAAATATGAAATTATACATTGGAAAGAAAATTATATATTGGAAAGAAAATTATATATTGAAAAGAAAATTATATATAGGAAAAAAAATTATATATTGGAAATAAAATTATGTATTGGAAAGAAAATTATATATTAGGAAGAAAATTATAATATTTTTTTGTTAGAATAATGACAGAAATAAGAGGTAAAGAAAGTGAAAATGAAGTTAAACTTAAAGCTCTATTCATAAAAAATTTCACAAAATATTAAAATTTCACAAAATATTAAAATTTTGAAGAAAGATGCAAATCTTTGTTCCTTTTGTTATTTCAACGTATTGAGTAAAATTTTCTAAAAATTGGCCATCAAAAGAAGATAGAAAATTGAGTTATCATTTTTTTAAACATTTTTGTAAATGAACTTCTTTACACAAAATATTCTTGTAACTTTTGAGATAACAAACCAATTATAATAAATCAAAGACACAAATAATCTAAAACAACTCTGTTTCAATATTGTAAAAAAAGGATTTGAGGAAAGTGTAATATGTTGCTTGATATTTAATAATTGTATCGCCTAAAAACCACGCGTGAAAACAAGGTATGCCAATAAGCAGACGAACAACTGACATGACAGGAAATCTGAAAACGCATGCGCGCAGTATCTCTTGTCTGCTTGTTGCCACGCCCGGGTTTACGTGCGTTCATTTTAGGCGATAAAATTATTAAATATCAACAGACATAATTACAATTTCTCGAGTGTTTTTTACACTATTAAAAACGAGTTGTTTTGGATTACTTTTGTCTTTGATTTATTAAAATCGGTTCAATATCTTAAGAGATAGAACAATCTTTTGTGGAAAGAGGTTAGTTTACCAAAATGTTGAAAAGAATGACAATAACACAATCTTTGGTCTCCTTTTAATGAACATTTGTTGAAAAAATGTTACTCAATACATTGAAATAGACAAAAACAAAATAATTTGCATCTTTATTCAAAGTTTTGATATGTTGTAAAATTCTTTATTATGATAAATTCGTTTAAGTTTGACCTTATTTTCACATTCTTTTACTTTAAATTTCTGCATTATTCTAACAACAAGATATTATAATTACTATACACTGTAAAAAATTCTTGTGTTATTTTACATCGTCTATTTAGAGAGAGAGAAATAAATGAATGTTTAAATACTTTGATAATAATGAATCATAAAATTCCACAGTAACAAATCAAATTATTTATACATTCATTTATTTCTCTCTCTCTAAATAGAAATATATAAATATTAAAAAATTGTAATTTAATTTTGAGGTTATGCTACATGCTTCAAGTTAAAACTTGCGGCGAGTTTTTAACACACGGCAAGTAATTTCACATTAAGGTTATGTTGCATTACTGTGTACGACACAGTGTAACTAATTTCCAACGTCCCACGATGTCAAATAACACAAGAATTTTTTACAGTGTAGAATCACATATGCGCGCTTTGCGCTCTCTAATATGGCTTTAAAAATTAATAAGAGGAATTTCTTTACTTTCTGGTTATAAGAAGCAACTTTACTTATTTATATTTCGAGAATAAGCAATAAAAGTACAAAAGAAATTTTTTTTTTAAAAAAAGAATGAAAATTAATTGTTATTGTTCCTTACCTTCTTTTATGTGAAAATTGCATTGAAAATCACCAATCCTAATGAACAACCTATATACCTAAGTTTAATAATATTCAGAATGCCAAGATGTATTTACACGAAAATTAAATGAAAATCATAGAAAACGTGAAGACTTGGGTACTCGGTGCATAGTGGTTTGAAATTAAAATTTGCTGTTTAAATGAACTTCTAGAGAGAACGGCTGAACGGAATTCGATTTTTTTTTAAACTTCAGCAATCATTTCCCATATAGTTTCTCATATAGTTTCCAACATCATTTCTCATATCGGTTCCGTTATAGTTTCCGATATATTTTCCGATATATTTTCCGATATATTTTCCAATATATTTTCCGATATAGTTTCCTATATCGAAATTGTTGACAGAATTTTCACAGTTTCTTTTACGTCTATTTCTAAAAGATTAGCTTCCGCTACTTTTTGTTTTCCACTACTCAGTACTTCTGTGTAATTTTCATAAACGACATTTTTTTTCTTTCAAGAGCAAAACGTCAGAGAAATTGTGAATATGGATCACGTGACCACTAAAATCGTTTAATAACACATGCCATAATCTAATAATTAATTCCGTCGACATTTTTTCAAATCTTGTGCATGCATTGGGATATGCGCATCCATGAAGCAGATATCTATACGTACTTTCGCTTGACCGTGAGCTTGATCAGACAAATACTGTAAATCGCACTTAACTTGTCAGTCTTGAGCACGCCTTTCTCATCGACACACGTGCCATGGAGTCGTTGAGTTTAATTCTTTGGACTCTCGTTGTGGGGGCGATTGGATTCTTCTTCTTTCTCTACCATAAAAGTCGTTTTTGGCAACGAAAAGGAATACCTCACCTGAAACCCATATTAGGAATTGGAAATAGCGGACCTATATTTTTTCAAAACGAACCTTTTACTGAATACATCTCAGGCATGTACAACCAATTTCCAGATGCACGCTATTTTGGTTTACTAGATTTACACACTCCAGTCGCTGTAATTCGAGATCCAGAGTTGATAAAGGAAATTTGTGTGAAAAATTTCGAACACTTCCTGGATCATCAAAATTTCATTGACGAGGAAATGGATCCCATTTTCGGAAGGAATGTATTTTCACTAAAAGGAGAGAGATGGAAGGAAATTAGAACCACTCTGAGTCCGTCTTTTACGACAACGAAAATGAAGTTCATGTTCGAATTGGTGGAAAAATGCGCGAGTGATTTTGCTCAGTACTTTTTGGAGCATCCGGAAGAAACGAAGTCAATAGAATCCAAGGATACATTCACGAGATATACAAACGACGTAATCGCAACCGCGGCCTTTGGAATTAGTGTCGATTCGCTAAAAAATAGAAACAACGAATTTTACCTAAAAGGAAAAGACGCAACATCATTAGACAAGGGTTTGCGATTTTTGAAATTTATAATTTTCCGTATTTGCCCGAAATTCATGAGATTAATTGACGAGCCATTTTTGCCTCGATCTGCTGATCGATTTTTTAAGAAAATCATACGTGAGGCTGTGAAAGTGAGGGAAGAATGCAACATCAGCAGACCGGATATGATCCAGATAATGCTGGAGGCCCGGAACAAGGAAAATGGTGTCCAATTGATTGTTGATGACATGGTGGCTCAAGCTCTTATATTCTTTTTTGCTGGTTTCGATACGACATCCACTGCAATGTGTTTCGTCGCTCATGAACTGGCAGTGAATCCCGACGTTCAAGAAAAATTGCGCAACGAAATTGATCAAGTTTTGGAAACTGAAAATAATAAAATTTCATACGAAATTCTAGCCAAAATGAAGTATTTGGACATGGTGGTTTCGGAAGTTCTTAGAAAATACCCACCAACTGTAACGTCTGATAGAATGTGCTCGAAAAAATTCACTCTACCGGAACCTGATCCAGAGAGTCCGAAATATACAGCAGAACCTGGAAGTGTTATTTGGATTCCCATTCAAGGACTTCATTATGATCCCAAGTATTTTCCGGATCCGGAAAAATTTGATCCGGAGAGATTCAGTGATGAAAATAAGGACAAAATTCATCCGTACGCCTATTTACCATTTGGTGCGGGTCCAAGAAAGTGCATCGCTAACAGATTTGCTCTCATGGAGACAAAAATTCTTTTTGTTCATATTTTACAAAAGTTTATCATAGAAAGGACTGAGAAAACGGTACATCCGGTAAAATTTAAGAAAGGATTTTCTGTTTTAGCGGAAGGTGGATCTTGGGTCAGGTTTACTAAAAGAAGCAACTAAAGGACGCATAAATGTTTTTTTGATCTTGTTTATTATTTTGAAAATATGTGGTTTTTGTTGACATTAATAAAGTTTACACCGCTTTTTGAAATTTTTCTCTGTTTTTCTGCCTTACTATTAATTTGCTGAGAAATGCTGATAAACGCTAAGAAACGCTGAAAAATGCTGAGAAACGCTGAAAACAGCAAAAATGATTAAATCTATATGTACATTTACAATCATAGTAAAATTAACTAAAGGGATTAGTAAAGCTTACGAAATACTTTGTTGTCTTGACCAAGAAATTAGAAAAGCTAACTAAACATTTATTAAATTCAACCAAGTATTTGGTAAATTTCACCAAAATAAATTAGCAATTCTTTTATGGAACCATTTACAATGTTGATAGTACCAATTATTATTTGGTGTATACTTACACATTTAAAATGTGTAACATTTACATGTTTAAAATGTTATATCATGATTCTCATTTAAAAATTATATAATGTTAAAATTATTTATCAAACTCAACTTTTAAAATAAATAAATTATATTTTTGTAGATAAATTTGAGAAGCGAGCATTGATTTTGGTTTTATTTAGGTATTATAATATTATTGGATATTATTATATATTATTGTAGTCAAATAAATTTTTTAGACATATTTTTTTAATATATGGACTTTGACTGAAATGAGTTATCATGAGTCTTATAATTTTGAATTTATCTCAAGTTGATAATAACTAGATAACTAATAACCTTTTATAAAAGTTCATAACTTATTAACTTTTGTAAAAATGTATAATAACTTGTAATTATAAATTATAATAACTTGTAAATAGAAATTATAATAACTTGTAAATAGAAATTATAATAACTTGTAAATAGAAATTATAATAACTTGTAATTATCAATTATAATATTTCCTGTTTTGCTTTCACTTAAAAAAAAATCCTAATAATTCTCTTTAAAACATTGATTTAATAATATTACAGAAGTAAGAAGAGAGATGAATGATATTTCTTTTATCAAAAAACTAGTTTCATAAGAATGTTAAAGTATATCTCTAATTAAAGTAAGTAATTAGAGATCTAAGTATAGATCTCTAATTAATAAAATTGAAAATAAAGTGTAAAACTTAGTTTTTCTTTCAGGAATATTTAAATTTAGAGAGCTAAAATAAGATGAAACAAGATACTCTCTAAATTTGAATTAGTCATTTTCTACTAATGAATAGGTGAAAAGTCGTCCACCTATTGAATTAGTAAAATTTTACTTATTGTTAGTAGAAAACTACTAATTTTTTTAGTAGAATATCACTATTTTTTAGTAGAATATCACTATTTTTTAGTAGAAAATTACTAATTGAATTAGTAGTTTTCTACTAATTTAAATAATCGTATTTTACTATCTCAATTAGTAATTTTGTACTAAAAAATAGTGATATTTTACACGGAAAAAACTATCCGGTTGGAATAACTGGAATTCCGGTTAAGCCTCACTTAACATTTTTTTCCAGTTATTTTAACTGGAATTCCGGTTATTTTAATTCCAACCGGATAGTTTTTTCCGTGTACTAAAACATTAGCAGTCTTCTACTAACAATTAGTAAAATTTTACTAATTCAATAGGTGGACGACTTTTCCCCTATTCATTAGTAGAAAATGACTAATTCAAATTTAGAGAGTAATGTTATTATTATCTTAATACTTTTGTAATAACAAATAAAAATCTGGGATAAACTTTAGAAGCGTACGATACTTAATTTGAATCGCATCAAATGTGAACCAGGAAGGTGGCGCCACATTCTATGTCGTTTAGAATTGCTCAATTTGAGCTCGCGTCGAAAGTCAGTTCAGCTGCTGTTTTCTATGTACATTTTAACATTACAAAAACATTGTACGTACAAACTTTTTTTATGCACACTCTAAATCTTAATCAGTAAATTTACTCTTTCTGAAGTGAAAATTAAGCTGATTCAATTGCTATCTAAATTTTAAATTCTGGAGCAGTGAACTTTCATACTGATTGACAGTGAATAATCATTGATTAAATGAGTGTAAAAGGTAAGTAACTATTTAAGTCAGTAAATTTTCACTATTCTTATTAGTGGCTGTACACTGATTCGCAATACATTCACTGATTCACAATGACATTCATTGGTTCGCAATGATATTTACTGATTCAAAGTGATATTCACTGATTCGTAGCGGTATTCACTGATTTACAGTGTAAATCATTTGTTCTCAATGTTAATCACTGATTCGCAAAGATATTCACTGATTCGCAGTGATATTCACTGATTCGCAAAGATATTCACTGACTCGCAGTGATATTCACTGATTCGCAAAGATATTCACTGATTCGCAGTGATATTCACTGATTTGTAGTGATATTCACTGATTCGTAGTGATATTCACTGATTCGTATATTCACTGGTTTTCAGCGATATGCACTGATTCGCAGTGGCATTCGCATTTTTCGTTTTTGATGTTTTTTTCTATTCAGAAGCTATTAGAATCAGTTTTTTCACCATAAAACCCATTTTTTAGCTACACAAACGCATTTTAAGTGATTTTTAGTGAGAGTGGCACTCGAAAGAAGTAAATTCAAACTTTAAGACTAGCAAAGGGTTGCATTTCACAATATCTTAGATATTAAAACCAAATATCAAATATATTAAGCGTTAATATCCAGATATTCTAAATTAGTATCTGTTTTTTAATATCTTATAGAATATTTAATTTTTCAATATACATTTTTCTCCGTGTGACATTCACTGATTCGCATAATAACTCTCAGTTGCATACCAATAAGATTTTTGTTTCCTCTTTAAATAAATTACTTCATCACTGATTTTAATTTTTGAGAGTGAATTTGATTAAAACTGAAATACTATAACTTAATTAACATCGGCGCTTTTACTATGAAATTAGTCGTGCTAATATAAATTCAATTGATCGTGCTAATATAAAGTCAATTCGTGTTAATGTAAATTCAAAAATTTAAAAACATCTTTAGAAATTTTAATCTAAAATAATATTCCTCAAAATCTTTTACTCCATTAATTTAACGTAGCTATTTATTTATTTTTTTTATTTAACTTAAAATTATACTTGATTGCAATTTTCCTGTCGTTCAACTGCACTCCAACTTTTATTATATAATTTATGTTTTGATAAGTATATCTACAACATAGGCAGTATTTCCACTCGACAAGGTCATCCAGTTTAACACTATAAAACGCAATAAGCTTGTCAGTCTTCCACAAGAGTTTATCATCATTGCACGTGCCATGGAGTCGTTGATATTAGCTCTTTGGACTCTCCTCGTGGGGGCGATTAGTATCTTCTTTTTTCTCCACCACAAAGCGCACTTTTGGCAACGAAAGGGAATACCACACCTTAAACCAATTTTAGGCTTCGGAAACACTGCATTTTTTCTTTTCCCAACCATATCTTTCCCCGAGTATATAAAAAACATGTACGATAAATTTCCTGATAAAAAATATTTTGGAATGATGGACCTGCACACTCCAATAGCTGTCGTTCGAGATCCAGAATTATTGAAGGAAATTTGTGTGAAAAATTTCGAACACTTCCTGGATCATCAAAATTTCATTGACGAAGAAATGGATCCCATTTTTGGGAAAAATGTATTTTCTCTAAAAGGAGAGAGATGGAAGGAAATACGTAACACTCTGAGTCCGTCTTTCACGACAACAAAAATGAAATTTATGTTCGAGTTGGTGGAAAAATGCGCGAGTGATTTTGTTCAACATTTTTTGAAACATCCTGAAGAAACCAACTCTATAGAAACCAAAGACACATTCACGAGGTATACAAATGACGTTATCGCAACCGCCGCCTTTGGAATTAGTGTCGATTCGCTAAAGAATCGAGACAACGAATTTTACCTAAAAGGAAAAGACGCAACGACATTAGACATAGGACTGCGTACTTTAAAATTTCTACTTTTCCGAATTTGTCCAAAATTCATGAGATTCATAGGAGAGCCGTTTCTGCCTCGATCTGCTGATCGGTTCTTCAAGAAAATCATCAGCGAGGCTGTGAAAGTAAGAGAAGAAGGCAACATCAGCAGACCGGATATGATCCAAATAATGCTGGAAGCCAGGCACAAAGAAAATGGTGTCAAGTTGACCATTGATGACATGGTCGCTCAAGCAATTATTTTCTTTTTCGGCGGTTTCGACTCGACATCAAACGCAATGTGTTTCGTCGCTCACGAACTTGCCGTGAATCCTGAAATCCAAGAAAAATTGCGCAACGAAGTTGATAACGTTATGAAAAATGAGAACAACAAAATTTCCTACGAAACTCTCGCCAAAATGAAGTATTTGGACATGGTGGTTTCGGAGGTTCTCAGAAAATATCCACCAGCTCCTTCTTCGGACAGAATGTGCACTAAAAAATTCACTCTACCGGAACCTGATCCAGAGAGTCCGAAATACACAGCAGAACCTGGAATTATCATTTGGATTCCTATCCAAGGTCTTCATTATGATCCGGAATACTTCCCGGATCCGGAGAAATTCGATCCGGAAAGATTCAGTGATGAGAATAAGGACAAAATTAATCCTTATGCATACTTGCCGTTTGGTGTCGGTCCAAGAAAGTGCATCGCTAACAGATTTGCTCTCATGGAGACGAAGATTTTGTTTGTTTATATTTTGCAACATTTTGTTATAGAAAGAAGTGAAAAAACTGTGCATCCGGTTAAAATGAAGAAGGGATTTAGTATTGTTGCTGATGGTGGGTCTTGGGTCAAGTTTACAAAAAGAAACGACTGAATAAAAAAATAGTACATTGTACTTTTTATTTTTGTGGAAGGTTATTACAGTCCTGTCGTTTAATTATTTTAATCAGAGTGTTACTTCATTTTTATCCCTACTCTGAAAAAAAAAATTTAATTGATTCAAATAACCATTTACTTATCTATTATCAAATAAATATTTATTTGAACCAGGTAATTATTATTTGAGTCCAATAAACAATATTTGATTCACATACAGAAATAATTGATTCAAATGCTATTTATTTGATTCCAATAATATTTACTTGGTTTAAATAAATATTTATTTGATAATAGACAAGTAAATGATTATTTGAATCAAGTGAATTTTTTTTTCAGTGTACATTATTTTACGTACACGGAGATAAATACTCTCTAAATCTAAATCAGCGGAATTCCACTGATTATCAGCGATAAGTGAGCTACTTATTCAAATCAGCGTATATACGCTGATGCTTCAGTGAAACATAACCTAAAAATCCACTGATTCTCAGCGTATATGCGCTGATTTGAAAAAGTGGCTAGAGATTAATTGTATTAAAAAATTGGGTAATTATGAAATGGAGTAATTATGGTTAAAATGGGGTAATTATGGTAAGAAATGAAGTAATTATAGTTTAAATGGGGTAATTATGGTCACGCTTGTTTTTAATTTCTTATATATATTTATTAGGACAATTTAAAATTAGTCATTTTCTACCTTAGAAAACAGTTAAATTCTACTAATCAATTAGTATTTTGTTTATTTGTATTATTAACTAATTAATATGCTTACCATTTCAATCAGTAAACTACTTTTGCTATTGAATTAGTAGAAAATGATTAATTTAGACTTAGAAATTAGAGAGTAATACATATAATATGTCTGAGATTCAAATTTCAGATTTTGAAAAACAAATTGTTTGCTCCAAGGGTATAAAAGTCTAGACGGAGATACTAGCATTAACTCTCTAAATCTGAATCAGTAGAAATGACTGGAATCTACTAATTTATGCAATTGAAAGTAAAACCACTAATTCAATTATTTAAATTCTACTGACAAACAATGAAATTTTACTGACAAATCTTACCAACAATCAGTAAAATTCTACTGAATATCAGTAAATTTATTACTAATTTTCACTAGAATTTACGGAGGGGTCATCAACTAAGGTATTCTTCGTATAATCTTATCAGATATTCTCGAACATTTTGTACATATTCCCATATTCAATATTCTTAGTATTCGGAAAATTTTATCAAATAATATTCCAGAATATATAAAAATATTCAGGATTATTCTTAAGTATTCTTAAATATTCTTAAATATTCTTAAGTATTCTTAAATATTCTTAAGTATTCTTAAATATTCTTAAATATTTTTAAATATTCTTAAGTATTCTTAAATATACTTATGTATTCCTAAGTATTCTTCAGTATTCTTCAGTATTCTTAAGTATTTTTAAATATTCTTAAGTACTGTGGAAGTCCCAGTTTCCGTCCATATCCCAATTTCAGTCCACTTTTACAAATTTCCCCCATTATAATGTAAATTAACTTATTAAATTATTGTATTATTGTTAAAATAGAATAATTTAAGTTGGTTTACGTAAAAACATTAAATCAAATAAATTAATTACGAAAGTTATAATCAAAATTAAAGTGGACGGAAACTGGG
>WNHD01002189.1:0-25502 GCA_011057455.1 Ganaspis sp. Gsp50
TATTAGGAGGTATTTAGAAATATTTGAAAGTAGTTTTAAATATTTTGAATTATTGGGAAGTATTTGGGAATATTTTGAAGTTTCTTGAAGTAGTTTGAAGTATTTTGAAGTAGTCTGAAATATTATTGTTGAAGAATTATAAAAAAACTTATTGAAAAATGGGGGAAAATACTTGAGTTTAAGCGTTTTAGGGAATTTTCTTAAGAAAAGGGGATTATGGAAAAAAGGGGACGAACTGTGATCCCTGGACTCAATAAATTCCCTGATGTTCAAAAAAATTCCCTGATATTTCCCGGTTTTCCAGGGATTGCAGACACCCTGATCTTGTACAGTTATTAAATCACATTCAAAAACAATATATATTAATTTCAGACTTTAAAATGATCGAGCAACAGGGTTGAGATGAATATTTTTGGAATGACTCAAATGTGAATTTGAATGCTGTGTCGAGTTGGTATGGAATACCCATAGGCAAAATTTTTTAAATTATTCCTCTTGTTAACATATTCTTCTCTTTCAATCGTTGATAAAACGTTGTAAACTTCAACGAACAATGATGATAAAACTCCGATCAATGAAAAGAAACCATCCTAATTTTAAAGATCAACAATATTACCGTAGAATAAGACTGATTTCGTGTGCTAACTGGTGGTGCAGGTGAAGCAGCTCCATGGGTAGTCGTATCCACAGCTGGACTATTCGACCTCTGACTATTTCCCGGACTGTGAGTTGTTGTATCCGGAGGTGATCCCTGCCTCATCATCGCAGACTGCGCCACATTCGCCTGATTTCCCGCCGTTTGTGTCGACACCGAATGCCTCGCCATCAGCGGACAAAGTTGTCCTTGCTGTCCTGCCTTCTCCAAAACCGTCGTGCTGCTACTCGCAAGAACAAACTGCTGCTGTTGATCCAGTCCCTGATCCGAAGACGGAGAATTAGCACTCTTCGGTGACGGCGACTTTCCCTGAATCATCCCAGCACTCAGGATGTACGACTGATCCAGGTTCATCGTCTGATCTACACTCGCCCCGTTGTTGGACCCACTCGACTGAAAGTTAGGAATTTGATTATTAGACACCATGGTCGTCTGCTGCTGCACGATGGTCGTGTTCTGCTGCACAAAGGTCGTGTTCTGCTGATTCGGCGACGAGGAGACTGCGATGTTCTGCGTGGCTCCACACGGAACCATCAGCGTCTGTCCGTTCATCTGAATGAACTTCTGCTGGCCAGGAATGCTCTGCGGACGAACCTGGGTCGTGTTGAACGTCACCTGCTGATTAGGACTCACGTTCGCCAAAATCGGACTCAGCTGATTATTGAAAGACGTCGTGCCGTTGACGAGAAACTGTCCGCTGTTCGGCGACAAGAACTGCGCCCCGGGACTGTGCTGTTGAATGATTTTCCCGCCCGTGGCTTGCGGGGCCCTGATCACCATTCCCGCTGGTCCAGCAGCTAGGATACTCTGACTGGGACTGAAAATCCCACTGTGACTCTGCAGCGGCGTTAGCACGTTCTGTCCGTTCACATTCTGGATCTGCAACTGCATTCCCATGTTGCCTGTGTCCTGGAGCAGGGTCGCGGTTCCATCGGCTGACATCACCATGCTGCCTAAACCAGGTACAATGAACTGCTGGATGGTCGGGAAGTTCTGCACCATACCGGTGGTGCCGTTGAGTAAATTGACAGGCTGCAGGAGATTGATCTGCTGCGCTGGTTGCGGATTCGTGATGATCTGTTGAGTGTTGAATTGGGAAGTGGCTCCGGTTTGGTTGTTCATGACCAGTTGGGCTCCGCCTTTACCGGGAACGATGGTGAGCGCTTGGAGCATCGGGCCGCCTAGACTCTGGGTCTGGAAGTTCTGTTGCGCAAAGTTGGATTGTGATTGCATGAGCATGCCTGCGTTTTGCTGCGAGGATGCGATGTGAAGCATGGAGGCGACGGTCTGGTTGCTTTTGCGCTTTTTGTAGCCTTTCTTTTTGCTGATGCCGGACTCTGGTGAAAGGAGGGAGTTTTGTCGGTTGCGTGCGTCCTGGTTTGTGTCGAGAATGGATTGGGCGTTTTGGATGACGTTGCCGACTGCGAGGTGCGGGATTTGGACGTTTTGGTTGATGCCGTCCATGGTCATGACGCCGGGTTGGATGAGGACGGGGGTTTGTATTGTGGTGTTCACGAGCACTGTGGGTTGACCGATGACTTGTTGCGCGACTCCTACGGCTGGGATTACTTGACTTACGGCACCGGTGACGTTCGTTACCATTGGCGAGACTGATAGTGGAGGCATGGAACTCGAGTTGGAGATTATCTTGGGAGGCGGAGGTGCCATCACACCACCGATTCCGGAAGCGTTACTAGCCATGATGAGTTGGCCTCCACTCGAGACTAAGATGTGTCCTGGCGGGAGGGTCGAACCTGCCGAGTGTTTTAATATCCCTCCGGATGTCAGGACATTGTGGACTTGAACGTTTGACTGATGTGGATGCTGCTGCGATTGTTGATGCGACTGCTGATGCTGCTGCGAATGTTGGTGCTGTTGCGAATGTTGATATTGCAAATGCTGCAACTGTTGGTGTTGCAGATGCGAATGTTGTTGCGAATGCTGATGTTGCGAATGCGAATGTTGTTGCGAGTGCTGATGCTGTTGCGAATGCTGATGTTGTTGCGAATGCTGATGCTGCTGCGAATGCTGATGTTGTTGATTTACCGACGAGCCACTAGCCTGAGGGACTTGAATGCTACTAACGACGCTTTGTACCATTTCGAGAGGCGATTTGGAAACCGACAACGATGGTGGTTGACTGTGCATGATGGGGATCGAGTTCTGATGATGCAGAGCCGCAGAAGTGGATGGCACATTAACAGGTTGTTGACCCTTATTAGAAAGAATGGTAGGTATCGCGGGGTTCGGCATACCAGAGGGCGTGTTTACAGAAACGGTCGCAGTGTTCGCTCTGCCTGCGAGAACCGATGTAATCGTATTGCTGCTGACAGTATGACCACTCGCCATTGTTGTGATAATACTTGAAGCGTTGTAGGTACCCCGAAGCGCCGCCTCGACCCTGCCTCCGCAATTAACAGCGTGAGGGTGCGGTTGATAGCCATCAAGAGCCTGCCTTGTGCTTTGTTTCTTCGGAACCTCCGAAGGGTAACTGGAAGAAGACTGGTAGACATTAATGTCATTAGAATTGGACATCTGACTGGGAGTACCTGACCGGTTTTCTTGACCGTTGCAGTTCGAAGACTGGGATGGCTGGTGTGGAGTCAACTGAGGAGGCAAGGACTGTGGAGTCAAAGATTGAGGAGGTAAGGATTGTGGAATCAAAGATTGAGAAGGTAAAGATTGTGGAGTCAAAGATTGAGAAGGTAAAGATTGTGGAGGCAAAGATTGCGGAGGTAAGGATTGCGGAGTCAAAGATTGAGGAGGTAAGGATTGTGGAGTCAAAGATTGCTGAGGTAAGGATTGTGGAGTCAAAGATTGTGAAGGCAAAGATTGTGGAGTCAAAGATTGAGGCGGTAAGGATTGTGGAGTTAAAGATTGAGGGACATGACCCGAAGTTGTAAGCGAGTGGGGTGTAGGAGGTTGAGAGTAACTGCGGGGAGTCGATGGCTGTGAAGAAATAAGACTCTGTGGTGTCGCTGGTTGTGAAATGCAGGACGTGAGGGATGTCGGCGTCTCGGGACTGTTCGTGCTGATCGGAGATCCATGACTCGTGCTCACGGTTCCGCCCTGGATTGGTCTTGAATCTTGCTGCTGGTTGGAAAACTTCTCGCTGAAGGTGGAGGAGATCACAGGGTCTTCAGACTGTTCGGAATGTAACATGTACTGGCGATTCTGGTACTTGTAGAGGTCCTGTGACGAGTGGGCGTCTCCGCTGGACACACAGCGTTGGGAGGAGTCGGAATCACTGGTGTTGCTGCCCGAATTTGGGGTCATGCTGCTGTGGACGACCACAGGGGATGTTGGGTTATTCTTCATCGAGCTGTAGACTCTGGAGGAATAATTGTTGTCGTACATGTCGCAGCACCTCGAACTGGTGGGACTAGTGATTGAGGAAGGCTTTGGTTGTGGAAGATAAACATTGTTAGGGCCATGAGAACTGGGCGTTGTCTGCGGTAATTTCGAGTTGTTGAATATCGTAACCTGCGAGCTACTGACGCCGGTTTGTCTGGATATCGTGCTGTTCAGGAGAGCAGTCTGTTGCGCGAGATAACCACTAGGGTCTTCAAGGAAGGAGGGTCCGCTGGTGTTTACTGTCGAGCCGATTTGATTCCCAGACTGAGATTTGTCCATGGACTCGTCGCCTGAACTTGGAGTCGACTGGTCTAGCCCCATGCTTCGGAAACGAACCGGAGCTCCCGGATACAGTTGCCCCATGCTTCCTAGTTTCCTTTTCTTCTTTTTGCTAAAGCCATCTGAAAATAAAAATTGTGTTAATTTTTGTTCCATCCTTTTTCATTTTTATCAAAAATTTTGTTCGAATGAGTTAAATTATTCGTGTCAAATTTGTATCTGAAGGATTATTATATTTGTATTGTAGGATTATTTTAGGATAAATTAGAAGCGATGTGGAAAAAGATGCAGGGTCTATGAATAATTTAATAAGGAAGACTAAATTAGAAAGAGATTTGGAAAACTTGCGAGAGACTTTGGAGTGATCTTGTGGCAAAAAAGGACGGCAAAGGGAAGTTTTAATAGGGGTCTTTTATATGTGAGCATGGAGAAGATAATTATTCTCCGACGCGAGGCAGTGCTGGAGACAAGATAACTCAAGACACTAATGAATCTCTCCGTTAGTAGCGTATAAAAGCCCTTACTTTCCTGGCTTCTGTTGCCATAAACTCGGGGCTTTTAAGGGAATTGTCATCTTTGTAGACTCTTCCTGCGCCCATTACGGATCATTAAAGTACGGAAACGTTGCCAATCTATGATTCAGGATTCCTCATTGATGTTTCTCAGTCAAAAGCCTTTTAAGATTGGCATTAAATGAACTCGCTGCTTTTATTAAAGCTTCTATTCCTTCTTTTTAAATCCATTAAAGCGCTTATAAAATAACCATTTAGATTTGCCAAGCAGCGATAAAATCTTGAGTACTAATGTTCTTATAAACGACCCGTCTCTTGAAATGTCTTCATTCATTTTAATTTACCACTCGCAAAATTCATTCATCAAGGATGCAATTTCGAAATTCATCATCATTTCGAAATTAGAGCCTTGTGGTCACTCAAGCAACCAGATGATTAATGAACCAGATTTTTCTGAAATGCTAAATTGGTGGGGATTAATAAAACGTTTACAACTGGAGATGTATCTCTGCAAATTGTCAAAGTAACTCTGAATTGTATTTCTGAATTGTATTTCTGAATTATATTTCTGAATTGTGTATTTCTGAATTGTGGAATCCCAACCTCGTGAAACGGTTAAAGATGTTCCTTTGAGAAGTCAGTGAGTAGACTGAGAGTTGGCGAAGGACAATGCGCAAGCGTAGAGAGCGCGCGCAGGAATCAAAATCAGACAACAGTAAATCCCTTTTCCTCTTTCTCCTTACGGCCTTTCTTCATAAGGTTCAACGGTGCTCATGTCCTCGTATGAAATTAACCCTTATCAACGTACATACCCCCTGTCGGCTTCACCATCACTACCACCACCACCTTCGCTATTCGCGGTGAGGTAGCGAATAGTGAGTGGATTCTTTCCTCCTCCCGGGACTTATTGATCGTCAGAGCGATAAGAAGACACGAGCCGACCGATTGGTCTCCTGCGGAGCTTTCTGGGGATGAAGCATCGTCGAGAGTGTGCGGAAATCCCTTTCCCAAGATATTATCCTAGGTTTGTTCTTACAACCAATCTTCGATAAAATAAAGCACCCTGAAGATAAATAGGTGTGTGATCTTCCAAAATACTCCCATAAATCCCAAATCATGATAAGTCAGCGTTGAGTAATGATTTCCAAACAAATTCCGACAAGAATTCTAAACCCCCTGATGTCTTCTATTTCCGTTTCAATTACACTAATTATTATTTCATGTTTTCAGCAATTTTTTCATCTACAATCGAATCTCTTAATCGGTTTCCGTTTAGTTCTAAACTCCGGATCTAGAATTAGTTTCATAATACAATATTCCCGAAAGTTGAAAATTGTATTTTTCCGGCAATAACAGCAATCAAACAACTTGAGTTTGATCCTTGTATCCTCGATTCGGATTTCCGGAAACGGGAATCGAATTCTCGGCATTCTGGAATTAATGCAGCCTGACATATTTTCATCGACGATGGGTCGGCATCAGTGGAAGATAAATGCGACATAAATATTCATGAAGGAAGAAGGAACGCGGAATTCAGAACAAATCTGCATAATAGAAAAATAAGTGGCATAACCCGCAGTAATGGTTATTTCTTCCTGAGAATGTTTGGTGTTTAATCACTCCTGGCTGTAAAGGCATTTGGAAGGGTAAACATCAGCGGAATAACAACAGGAATCATTGCTATAAGGACTTGAGTACCAAGGGGGAAATGTGAATTCAGACGATGACACAGGAGAGTCACGACATTGTCCAAGTACCAGAGGGCGAGTGCAGTCTGCCGGTATCCTTAAACGGTCTTGCGCACTCTGACGTTTTCTCTTTCCCCTCTGCTTCTCTCTCAAGTGATTGATCGCGGGAGTCACAACGCACGACTCTAGTGCATCAAATGGTCTCTCCAGAATGTAATCTTAGAAATACAATGCGTCGTCTACATTTCCAGAAAATTGGATTCGAGAGGCTTGAAAAATTACGATTTTGAAATATTACCTTGGAAAATATAGATTTGTATGGATAGGTAGAGATGTTGGTCAATAGATGTTGTTCTTTTTGTTGAGCTTACAAAACATGAGCGACTGACAATATACAAATTAATGTTATTGAGGTTGTAAAATTCCATTTTGTGTTCAGGATTTATTACTCTGGAAAACCTATGAAGGCTAATGACGCAGATTCTAATTATCCGAGTCTCTTTTCAGTGTAATTATTTCTATTTTAATGACCCTCTGTTGGTCAAGTTTGTACCAGGTCTCCGTACCCATTAGCTACTCCTACGCTTAATTTTCTAACTTGCCGCCCACATTGGGATTGAGTCCTTAAAAGAGAATCATAATAACAATCTTATTTTCGAGTTCTAATTCCATGTGAATTGATGAAGATTGTTTGATTAATACCTTTTGTAATTAGTCGCAGTTTGTAATTGGTTAGAGTTTGTTATTAGTTAGAGCTTGGAATTGGTTAGTTTGTTATTAGTTAGAGCTTGTAATTGGTTAGAGTTTCTATTTAGTTAAAACTTGTAATTGGTTGGGAATTATTTTGATTCGAAAAATAGACTCTTTTTACCATCGGGAATCGCCGTTTGACATTTTTGTAATTGCCTCTATGTTTGTTTTTTTCTGTTAGACGTAAAAGAGCAAACCATTACGTTCAGGACAAGACCATTTTGGCAAAATTGCACACCTGTGACGCAAAACAAGTAGTTCCCGAACCCGAAGATCATGTGTTTTGTTTACCATCTGTTGAAGCCCGGTGCGGCCATCTTGGAGCAGGCTCAGTGCCATCTTAGAGCAAGCACAATGCCATCTTGGAACAGGCGCAGTGACATTTTGGAGCAGGCGCAGTAGCGTCGTCGGACTGTTCTGGTGTTGAAAGAAGTATCGAAGAAGTGTCGGAGTCTCGAAGTTCAACGCAAAATGTCACCAAGCCAACAAATACAGAAGAAGCTTCTTCATTTGATTTAAAAATGTTTAATGCTGATCCTTACCACAAGCATCCGTACTTTATGTCTTCTCCTTCTTCTCATGGACTTTTTACGTCCATGGGTTTACTCCTGAATCTTATGCGATCAAATTAAAGATAATTCGGAAATTGTTATTAAATTGTTGTTAATTTAGAAACTAATAGGAAAAGCGATACAACTCCTGAATACAATTGCTGACCCATCAGGGTAAAATTGATTCAAAAAATCAATCGGTCAGGGAAAAGTGGGATGGTTCAGGTTATAGGATTTGGTAGATTGTGGAAGATGAAGAGGCGAGGGTTCAAAGACTCAGGGATATATATTATTATCGCTAGTTTAACGGATCCAAGGAAGAAAAAGAGGGTTGGAGGATGAAGGTGGAAGATTGGTAGAAAGGGGATGACGGCGTCGTCGGCGACGCCACCACCGCAAGAGCCGTTGCTAATACCGCAATCTCGTCGTTTTTCTTCCCAGCGACTTTTTCCTAATGATTACGCTTTCCCCCTCGTTTTGGAATTCTCGAGTGAAACATTTGGTCTTCCTCCAGTAAAAGTTGGCTCACGTACCACCGATGCTGAATAAATGTCTCGACCATTATACCCCTTCAGATTTCAGAGCAAAAGTTTGGTAATACATCCTACCGATCTAAAAGTTCTCTCTGATAACGGGCGTGTTTTAGAACCAGTTGGAAGTTCATAGGAAACGATGAAAAGAGATCCGAGAGGTTTGTCGATATTTGACAATTGTACGAGCAACAGTTTTCTTATCTTGCAAAGCCCCAACTTTTGTCTATTCTGTGCTGCCAAGTTGGACAATTTTCCAGTCAGTGTTTTACAACTTTTATTTTCTGCCCTTTTGTTTGTCAGTTGTCTTGAAGTAGAATTTTGAAAAGGGGATTAAAAATTTGGAGTTTGAAAGAGGGTTTTCGGTGTAGGATATTATTTTTATAATTCTTATCTTTTCGATCTTATTTATGAGTTTTTCTTTAAGGTGCTTTGTTGACTTTTATGATATTTACGAGTTTGCGGCTTTTGAGGAAGGTTAACCTTTTTGGTTAATTGACTTGTCCCATCTTCGAGGCATGACTCTTCCCCCGTTTCATTTCAAGTCACAGAGCAATTCAAACTCATTCAAGCAATCTCCTTTCCTTTTCTCCCTTCTGGCTCCACTTTCCGACTACTACCTATTCATCATCCATAATTCTAACTGCGGGGTAACGAAGAAAAATAAGAGGAGCAAAAGGATATTAAATTTCCGTGAGAGCAGTATTAAACTTTCATCGCTTCGTAACGTTATTACAGGGGTGGACGAGGAGCCCCAACACTTTTAGCAGAGTTTCATCGTCTCTTTTCTTATCTCTCTCTCAAGGTACTTTTCCTTTAACCGAGGTGGCGAGAAAACTTGAGTCTCTCTCCGGGAATTGCGATTCCAGAAAACTGTGAAATTAAAGCCACGATCTTTCTTAACTTATCGGGTAAACAATTAAGACAAGTTTTTAGTTGATGGCTACAATTCATTTACCTCTCAACGCAACTTTTCATCAAGGCTAAATTGATACCGAAAGCAAAATAATTGTAACAATTGTAATTTACATCTTTCCGATTAATTTCCTAACCGTCAATAGTTTCACAGATTCCATGATCGGTTCACATTAACAAGAGTTCACTTCACCTTATGTAACAATGCAAAATGTTATTTTCCGTCCATGGATCCAAATAGTACCAAATTGTATCAAATAGTATAATAGTTATCTAGTACAATAAAACAATTACCTGATTTCGTTTTGTCCGTGGAAGTTGGGGAATCGTCGATGGCGTGGACATTAGGAATCACAGGTCCAGCTGGTGTCGTCGAGGAGGAAACAATAGGGGTTGTTGATGCAACAGGACTGGCTGCAGTCGGGGGCATTAGAAGTTTCCTCTTGTGGTTGCAGAGTTTCGTCATCTCACGAACTTTGCCCTGGTTTGGGCTCCAAGGTCGTGTCGCCACCTGGAAAAAACATTTGTGGTTAGGCACAGAGCAAAGAAAGCAGACCAAGCATAAAAGAAGACTAAACATGAAGTATACAAGACGAGGCAAATTAAAAAAAAAATAACTGCCCTGTGTCTTTTTTTTTGTAAATAGACAACTTTTTCAATCAACCTAAACGTCAGGGTGATTTACGACGGTGGTAAACGGCCAGGAATAAAGGAGATTACCTCCTCCCATCACGCTTCTGTAGCACAATAATTTATGAACTGGGTCCCAGCGAATTTAGAAGGCACTTTCGCGAAAGGTATCTAAAATGAAGACCTCTTGGTTACGTAAACGGCTCCCTTAGCACCTACGAGTTTTTCAGATAGGCTAATGAACTCTACGAAATCTCGAGATTACTTATATAATCTCGTTGTATCAAATTTTAATAATGGACCTAATTTAAGCTTTCTTTTGTTTATGGACGTTGCTGTAAAACTCCGTTTTGATAAGTATTATACGATTAATAACACTAGTTTACAAAGATTTTGACCTGTGGCATTCGATTGCCTTTTCTTTTGCAAATTTACAGCTGACTCCGAATATGTAGTGAGATATTTAAAAAAAGTAGCACAATTTTCGAGCTATAGTTAAATTTCAATTTTTTGAGTTCTGAAAGAAAATGTATTCACTTAAATGCAATTTCCTGATGATATACATGACCGATTTGAAAGTTTTGTTAACAAAATAAAAGGTGATTAAATGTGCTGACAAATGTGTGCGGAACAATATCAATCAAACTGTTGGTTTAGTAGCTATTCGTGAAGCTTTCGAGAAAAACTTATCATTTTTAACAAAAATTGCACAAGAAATTGAATTTTATTGTAAATTATGTATTTAAAAAAAAATTTACATCTAGTTCTTTTTGGTAACATAAAAGTATGTTTTTCTTTTGAAGAAATTAAGCCATAGTTGATCCAAATTTGATAAAAAGTGTAAAAGTTATGAGCATTTAAGTAAACGTACAGAAAATAATTTTTCTTAATTTTATGCTTTTGCTTGCTATTTTAATAATAATGTTTAAAAGAATACAGAAATAAGAAAATACTGATGGATGGAAAATAACTGTTACAGGGTTTCTACAACTCTGGAAAAAATGGAACACCTGGAATTCCCAAGGAATTTCCATTTAATATTATGGAAATTAATTTTTTTTTAATTTTAATTTCTTTAATTTATGGTGTTTATTCAATTTTAACGAGATTTTGTACTTTTTTTACAGAAAGAATCTTCAAAATACTCTAAAATATTTAAAAATCCTTCAAAATATTTTTAAATACTTCAAATTACTGTAAAATACTTCAAAATACTTTAAAATATTTAAGAATTCTTCAAAATATTTTAAATACTTAAAATTACTGTAAAACACTTCAAAATCTTTATAGTATTTTAAAATACTTTAAGAAGCATCAAATTGTTTAAGGATACTTGAAATTTCTTCAAAATATTTAAAAAAATATTCTAAAACTACTCTAAAATAGTCAAGACTACTTCAAAATATTTAAAAGCACTTAAAAATACTACAAAAAATTTAAAAATACTTAAAATTATTTTAAATTTTTTCCAAATACTTTCCAATGCTTCAAAATATTTAGAAACACTTAAAAAAACTATAAAATATTTAAATATTCTTACACTTAAAAATATTTAAAGATACTTAAAATTTGAGAATGTAAAGATTGATTGCTCTCCATTTTTAATATATACTTAAAATTTATTTAAAATATTTCCATTTACTTAAAACTACTTTAAAATACATCAGACTGCTTCAAAATATACAAAAATTCTTTAAAATAATTAAAAATACTTAAATTTACTTAAAAATATTTCTAAATACTTCTCAATATCTCCAAATATTGCAAAATACATAAAGTCACAATAAAATATTTATATAATATCATTAAAATTGCTTTCAAATACTTGCAAATACTTCAAAATATTCAAATATACTTGAAACAACTTAAAAATACTTTAATATATTTAAGTACACTTAAAAGTACTTTAACATACTTTAGACTACATCAAAATAATTACAAATACTTTTAAAGAATTCAAACTACTACAAAATATTTTAAAACATTTCAGACTAGGTACTTTAAAATACTTCAAAATATTTAAAAACACTTAAAAATTTTACTTAAAATATTCCAAAATATTTAAAACTGCCTTAAAATACTTCAGACTACTTCAAAATATTTCAAAATACATAAAATTATTATATAATATTTCCAAACAATTAACAACTTTTCAAAATATTTTTAAATACTTCAAAGTATTAAAATTTCTTTCAATTTATTTACAATAATTCTAAATACTTAAGACTACTTTAAAATACTTCAGACTGCGTTAAAATGCTTCGAAAAATTTTAAAATACCTAAAATTACTTTAAAATATTTCCAAATACTTCCCTATGCTTCAAAATATTTTGAATTACTTCAAAATATTTAAAAATAATTAAAATCACTTTAAAATATTTCAACATACTTATAAACACTTTAAAATACTTCAGACTACTTCAAAATCCTTTAGAATATTTAAGAATACTTAAAATTTCTTTAAAATATTTCCAATTACTTAGCAATGCTTGTAAATATTTTAAAATACTTCAAATTATTTAAATTTACTTAAAATGTCTTCAAAATGCACCTGACGCTCGATTTGTGCGCCGATTTGGGGATGCGTATCATGGATCGAGCGGGAACAGAACAATGCGAAAACGTAAACAGTCTGGAGCGAACAATGGTCTTTTTGCCTCGCGCACCTCTTATCACCGAACTGCCGCGAACGACGCACTGATCGGGCGCGCACAGATCGAGCGTCAGATGTTTTTAAAAATTTTTAAAACTACTTCAAAATACTTCAAACTTCTTTAAAATATTTAAAAATATCTAAAATGACTTTAAAATATTCATAAATACTACAAAATAGTTTAAAGTATTTAAAATATTTGTATTTTAAGTATTTAGTAAAGCATAAAGAGATTTATAAACATTGTTTTTTTTAAATATTTAAAAGAATATTTGAGATTATTTATAAATATTTAAAAATACTTAAAAATATTTAAAATACTTCAGAATACTTAAAGCGGAAGTTATGAAATAGTGAGTATTTTCCATCCATTATAATAGTCTTTTCTGCATTCTACAAAACGTTATTCTTAAAATAGCGAAAAAAAGCATAAAAATAAACAAAATTATTTTCTGTACATTTTTAATCAAATGAAAACTTTTACACCTTTAGTCAAATTTAGATTAGCTAAGGCTTAATTTCTTCACAAAAGGCCATACTTTGACGATGAAAAAAGTGACTAGAAGTAAACAAAATTTTTTAATACGTAATATAAAATAAAATTTAATTTTTGCATGCACTTTTGTTAAAAGTGGACGTTTATCTCTAAAACTTCACAAATAGAATATAAAAATACGATCAATAAACGGTAATAATGGAATTATTTTCTCGTCTAATATCAGTTCAACATCGTTATTTACCCACACGGAAAAAATGGTTTGTGAAATTCACTGAAACTACTTGCTCCATCTGCAAAACGGGACTTTTGTGGTCTTCACAAGCAACTGAGTTTGGGAAATACACAAACCAAATTCTGTATATGCGACAATCGGACAATATGTCAACGGCACGATGTAGAACACGAATAGCCGATTTCTTTGCGCATGCGCCACGCATGCGCATTGCTAAATTTCTTGGGATTAACACAAGCCAGTTTATGTTTTTCTCTCGTCCTTTTGTGAAGATCACAAAGCACACTTATTTGCGCGTTCCAAAAAACAGCGTTGCGGTTTACACAGAACATTTTTTTCTTGCACAAAGTCGTGAATTCCGAGTACAGAAAGAAAACATCATCATAAGCGCATTAATCATGTTGAGTGTCAACTCTTCTTTCGTGGGACGTCGCAATCAAGAGAATCGTGACGAATTCTTACGGATCTTCAGTTGCAGTAAATCACATTATCTGCGTGCGATATTGCCACATTATCTATGGAAGTCTCGCTTCAAGTGCTCACACCAGGAATTGACAGTCAGGACATGGTGGTTGGTTACAAATTCACATAATGCACACACATGAGGCCCTGAAACGAGACCCAGTCGACAGGCAGAGACGGGGCATTATGCCCCACGCATCGTTAAATTAAATTTATGTCAGCTTTATAGTGGCACGTATGTTATGTTTACGTTTATCTTTATTGTTTAGCGTTGTAGGCAACTCGCGTAACCGGACCGTTAGTCTGCAGATTTACGAGTTTAATTGCAAAGGGCGATAAAGACTCGCGGCATTTCGTGCACGGAATTGATTTGCTCTGGGCTCACTGCACATTGCCGTGAAATTATTTTACATTTAATTTAGTTTGAAACGGAAACGTTTGTTCTGCGGGCTACAAAACGCGTCTTGAATTATTCGCTTTGGATCATTTCACGGACAATGGGATCTATTGCCTTACTTCCTTAGACGTAGGTTAAGCTCATCCATGCGAAATGTATCATCCAATCTTCAATTCCAAGTGTATCATCCATTCCATTCAAAGTGTATCATCCAGTCTTCCATGCGAAAAGTACCATCCAATTTCCCATGCGAAATCATCCAATCTTTCTTCAAGAAAATAGGATTTAATAATAAATTATTTGCGACTTCTCTCTTTGAAAATTCATCCCGAGGTTCAAAGTTCGGATTGAGAGAAATTGTATATGGAAGTTACAAGGTTGAATTTTGGATAAGTCTTTCGTTTTGTCATTACACGGAAAAAAATTTTCTGTGAAAACTGCAACGCCGTTTTGTGGAACGCACAAATGTGCTTTGTGATTTATTACTTGGTTTGGAAAAAACACAAACTGGCTTGTGTTCATCCCAAGAAATTCAGCAATGCACATGCGCCACGCATGCGCAAAGGAATCAGCTGTTCGCGTTCTACATCGTTAACATATTGTTGCATATACGGAATTGATTTGTGTATTTCCCAAACTCAGTTGTTTGTGAAGATCACAAGTCCCGTTTTGCAGACGGCGTAAGTAGTTTCAATGAATTTCACAAAACATTTTTTTTCGTGCAATTTCGGTAAACTTCCATTCTGACCAAAGCAATAAGGATCCGAAGTGAGCAGCAAAATACAGCAAAGAACAAATGAAAAATATTTTAACCGACGAATAGTTTTTCTCTAATTGCAAACATTTTCCGTTTCATCACATTTTCTGTTTGGAAAAAATCCTACTCTAGGATTAAGCAGAAAGAGAAAAAACAATAAGTTTATTTCAATTGTCAGGCATTTTTCGTTTTGTCATTGTGAGGATTGCATGCGAAGTGTTTGTGCTGAGCTTGGCTATTCGTCGGTGTTATCTCACTTGCTGAGAAGGTAGTGTGCAACAACTTTGTAACCATAAATTGCCGCGAAACGTCTTGAGGTCTGACACGTTACACAGGGAAGCCCAGCCATTATGGCATCAAACTGGACTTAACAAAGGGTCATTGCGCATCGATCACGTGATTCACGATGATCGCCAAGGGGGTTCTTAGCAAGTCTCGTTATGGCGCGCCGACTTTGGTCTCACTGAGGAATCGAAGGATTATCGCGTTACGCGAACAGCATTTACAGACTCGTTCCAGACTTTAATGTCACCGATGACGATTCCACGTCTCGTTAGGCCATTTATTCCTTTACACCACAAGTCTCAGATTTCTTTTCAATCCATACGAAATCAATCTCCTATTGATGGACGTGAAAAAGTTTCTCAGGGTATAAAGACTCGGACGAGAGTCAGTTAATTGTATAAATTAGGGTGTTGGACTTTTCACAATTTTAGAAGAACTTGATTGTTCATTTTGAAAGGATTTGTTGTCAAAATATCCGAAGGAGAAAAGGGGAGGGGTGGCCAAAGGGGGATAAGCAATGTTTGGGTCAGGCGCCGCAAAGTCTACAATTAAAACCGCTCGGACCATAAATATTCAAATACAATAGACACGGCTGCTGATTCTTCGTGCGGACAATAACAACTGAAGAATGCAGAAGATCAATTTCCATCGACTCGTAACAACTTATTCTATACGAATCTCGTGTTTCAAAACCACTGGGCCGTGATTCTAAAATTATTTGTCGAACTAATCGCATCGAGTACAATTTGCACTTACAACTTTTTGAACTACTTGGGTACTTCTGCAAATTCTGAAAAACAGTTGTAATCTTCTACGAGCATTTCATTTCTCTTGAAAGCTTTTGAAACTTATTGGAAGATTTCAAAATCACTTGAAATGGCTGTAATCTTGCCAACTCTTGAGATATATTGAAATGTCGTGGAAGCCTGGATTCATTTTGCCATATTTCGAGCCAATTGAATTGTAAGTGTTTTCCAATGACGGCAAATTTTAAAAGTGATCCAATTCGTTGTGGTTGGCATTCTAAATATTTGTAGTTATAATTCGAATTGTGCTGTAGACTAATTGTGGAATGTTCAGCTATTTAGAAAATATTTAAATTGGAATTCAATCACGTGCAATCGTTTGCAACTTTTGATTCTAGATTTGATGTATTAAATATTTTTGATGTTAGGTTTTTTTTATAATATTTTTTTTTCATGTTATTTATTTTTTTTCATGCCTCATTGTATGTGCTAGAAGAGGACAAAAGATTAAAATGAAAAGGTGGATTAAAAGAATTAAAATGAAAAATATACATTAAATACTTTTGATGTTACGAGTTATTCTAATTAAAGTCGGCTACGGACGCAAGTTAGGGGGGAAAGGGATGGGGACTTATAGAAAAGAACTGTGGGGTTTATATGTTACAAAACCCGAAAGGGTTAGGAATATAGAGGTTATAGAGGAATAATAAAATAAAAAAAAATACTTTTGTTATCAGGTTTAAAATACTAAACCCAAAAGAAGAAGTTTGACTTTTAATAGATTGCTGTTTCATTAAAGGCTAGTGTTAATAAACGGCTCACGTCCTCGATAAAGTGTGCTTTAAGTTACCAATTAATCGAGCTGAATAACTCCATGAATCAAGCAGTGTTATAATCAAGTGCTCAAATGACATAATTAAAGGCCAATGAATAAACGTCGCAATTAGAGCAAATGATTATAGAAGTTGAATTCCTGCGATAAATAAGATTTCCCATAAAGCTCAAAATGGCTGTTACATTCCCGACGATCAATAAGTTCAACAATTGTTTTATTTGCCACTCATTATCTCGCATTTACAATTAGTGCAGCTTCAACTCAAGAATTCTGTCTGTAAGAAAGATAAAATGACTTTATGTGACCATTTCTTCATGAGTTGAAAGTAATCGACATACGTCACGTCCCTAGAAGAGTTCCACGAAGATTATTCCTTTCCTGAAGATTCTAAGATTGCTAATGAATACCAGTTGCCATTGAATACAATTCACAGAAAAAAATAAGTGTTCGATTTGATGCAAATAGTTTTAGAAAAGTACTTGCATTCGTGTTAAAACCAGAAATGAACTGAAAATCAATATAAATGAACACAATTTGATATTGATTACCAATTGCGGTTGATTGACAATGTTATTTTACATAAATTGATGTTGAGTACAAATTGATATTGATTAAAAATAGGCAATGAATGAAAATTGGTATCGATAACCAATTACAGTCGATTAAAAGTCACTATTACTATTGAATACAAATTTTTTATTGAATATAAATTGCTATTCAACACAAATTGTTATTGAATACAAATTGCTATTGAATACAAATTGTTATTGAATACAAATTGCTATTGAATACAAATTGCAATTGAATACAAATTGTAATTGAATACAAATTGCAATTGAATATAAATACAAATTGCTATTCAACACAAATTGCTATTAAAAAAAAATTTCTATTTAACACAAATTGCTATTAATTGAAAATTGTTTTTATATATAAATTGCCATTAACTAAAAATGCTATTATATACAAAGTGCTATTGATTAAAAATTGCTATTTAAAACAAATTGATACTGATTACCAATTGCTGTAAATTCCCAGTGCAATTAAATACAAATTTATATTGAATAACAATTACTATCAAATTATTGTATTACTTGTTTATCATAATTATTTAAAGATTAAATGATAATATAGGAGAGTAATTAACACAAAAGAGCTAGAAGACTGAAAATTATTTTATTTTATAGAACATTTACAATTATATATTTTTCGATGTCTTACTTCTTGTCAATAATATGTATGTATAAAGGTAAAATTACCGTCAATAAACTAAACTAAACTATTGATTTTTATCAATTGAATTTAAATACAAAATAATTAATTATCAATTGCTATTGATTACCAATTGTTATTGAATACAACTTGCTATTGATAGAAATTACTAGTAATTGGGTATTCAACAGTAATTTATAATTATCATCAAGTTGTATTCAATAGCAATTTTTTGTTAATGTCAATTTGTATTAAATAGCAATTTTTTGAAATAACAATGTTTATTAAATAGCAATTGGATCAAAGTACCTTTGATTTTTAAAGAGAAAAGCAAGTTAACTGGGTTATCAACAGCAACTGCGATTCAATAGGTATTGTTAGTACTCAGTAGCATGTTTCATTGTGTGCAAATTATTATTCGTTACCAATTTTTGTTGAATAGTATTTGCTATTGAATAACAATTGCTATTAATTCATAATTGCTATTGAATACAAACTGCCGTTGGGGTACAAACTGATATTTTACAGCAATTACTATTTATTACAACTCACTTTTTAATACAAAATAATACAATTTTTAATCAATAGAAATTGATAATCAATAGCAATATTATAGGTATTTAATAGGTATTCAATAGTAGTTGATTTTCAATAGTAATTGGTATTCAATAGCAGTTGCTTTTCAGTATCATTTTGAATTTAATGTGAATTTGTATTTAATAGCAATTGGTATTCAAAAGCAATTGGTATTCAATAGCAATTAGTAATCAATCGAAATTGGTGATCAACAGCAATATTATAGGTATTTAATAGGTATTCAATAACAATTGACAATCAATGGCAGTTGGTATTCAAAAGCAATTGATTTTCAATAGAAATTAGTAATCAGTCGAAATTGGTAATAAATAGCAATATTATATGTATTTAATGGGTATTCAATACTAATTGACAATCAATGGCAGTTGGTATTCAAAATCAATTGGTATTTAATAGCAATTAGTAATCAATCAAAATTGGTAATCAATAGCAATATCATAGGTATTTAATAGGTATTCAATAACAATTGATAATCAATGGCAGTTGGTATTCAAAAGCAATTGATTTTCAATAGAAATTAGTAATCAGTCGAAATTGGTAATAAATAGCAATATTATAGGTATTCAATGGGTATTCAATAGTAATTGGCAATCAATGGCAGTTGGTATTCAAAAGCAATTGGTATTTAATAGCAATTAGTAATCAATCGAAATTGGTAATAAATAGCAATATTATAGGTATTTGATGGGTATTCAATAGTAATTGGTATTCAACAGTAATTGTTATTCAATAGTAGTCGGTTTTCAGTAGCAATTTGAGTTTAATGTAAATTTGTATTCAATAGAAATTGGTATTTAATAGCAATTGATATTCAAAAGTAGTTGGTATTCAATAGTAATTGTTATTCAATAACATTTAGTAATCAATCGAAATTGGTAATCAATAGCAATTTGCACTCAATTGAAATTTGTATTCAGTAGCAACTGGTATTCAATAGCAATTGGTATTCAATAGCAATTGGTAATCATTAGTAATTTGCACTCAATAACAATTATTATTATTATAGTTGGTAATCAATATTAACTGTTATTGTGTGCAAGTTAATATTGATTTTCAATTGTGATTGGATGCAAATTTCTATTTATTACCAATGTGCTATTGAATACTGATTGCTTTTGGTTATAAATTGATTTTGATTAACAATCACATTTGATTACTAATTGTTTTTAAATAAATTGATTGATTAGCAATTCCTACTGATTATCTATTTCAGTTGATTAAAAATTGCTATTAAACAGTAATCGTAAAACACGTGGAAGTCCTATTCTCGAATCCGAAATATTTTCGAAAAATAGATGAATCCCAACAGAATTGTGATGTTAATATAATGCTGCCATTGGAGTATCGTACAAGCTATAACCTAATATACATGTATTTATGACCGAAATTATTTTATTATTCACCCAGACCTATTCCAGCATCTTTAGCATTCACGCCCAAAGCCATTTGAACTGGCCATTCCCAGTCCTGTGGTCTAGATTTAAAAGACCACGCTAAAAAATTGTCACTTGATTTGCAAATGAATGTTTGTAAGACAATAGCATAGTAGTTAGTGAGACAATACATGTTGTTTAAATCGGGACTCAGATAGATTAAAATGAAATCAGTCAAGATGAGGAATCTGTGAGCAAGTTAGTAAAACGATCTAGCAATCTAGCATCAAAATGGAGTTATCGTCTGCGACCAGGTGGCTGGAGGCGTTGGGAGCATCCTTGCATCTCGCAGGCGTAAATCGTTTTATTACAAAAGCGAGACGACCAACCTATAGACAAAGAGGCAGATCAGGTTCGGCTGTATGCAAGCTTGTAGGTGCGAGTATCGTGCACGTGTTTGTTTGCACACGAGTGTGTACCTTGACACGACTATAGCAACGACCGGAGCATAACTCGAAAGTTGCTTCTCTCTGTTGTACGTACGTAGCAACTATACACCCTACCGTACCATACCATACTACCCCATATCGTTCCTTCTACCCAGGAATCTCGTTCGTTCGCACCAGTGGCGCTCAATCGACCATAAAATACTTACATCAAATGCGAAAATTGCTCCGGGCATCCTTCACTCCCGTTCACACGCCCCAAATCAGCTAAGAACCGGAGCGAAAAAGAGCAAGAGAACCTATCAGTTATTGCAACAACTCACTTTTATGCAAGCCCAGAAGCGTATTTATCAAGATTTTGGGCTAAAATTGTCTTTCTGTTTGACGCAAAATCATTTGGGTTTATGTTTGGGTGCAAAATCGGTTTTATGTTTGGCACACAATCATTTGGGTTTATGTTTGGGTGCAAAATCGGTTTTATGTTTGCCACACAATCATTTGGGTTTATGTTTGGGTGCAAAATCATTTAGCTTTATGATTGGGTGCAAAATCGGTTTTATGTTTGGCACACAATCATTTGGGTTTATGTTTGGGTGCAAAATCATTTGGCTTTATGTTTGGTGCAAAATCATATGATCCAGGTCAACGAATGTGGTAATTAGCTGCGAGGCATTTTGGTACAAGGTAATTTGCCACAAAAAAAGGTGCGATATTGGCACAAGATGATTAGGTGGAAGATACGTCATATAAAATCAAAGTACATGGATTATTACAATACCATGTAGTAGGTTACAATTAAGATAAAGATTATGCGTTACAATTGAGATAAAGAAGTATATATAAAACTTTTACAGCAATACAACGGAAACGGCTTGAAGATTACAAGGTTGTATTCCTAAGAAGATGAAGTTGTTAGAGGTTCTTGTTTTTAGGCACAAGATTGTCACAAGGTAATTTCATAGTAGTTTTGATGGAATAAGGTAATTTCGTTTAACTTGATGTGGTACAAGATGATTTGACACAAGATAATTTGGTAGAAGCAATTTAGGCACAAGATTAACACAAAATAGTCCCGCACAACATACCTTAGTACAAGGTAATTTGGTACAAAGTGATGTGGTACGAAATGATTTGGTACAAGGTAATTTGGTACAAAGTGATGTGGTACGGAATGATTTGGTACTAGATAATTGGGTACAAGTTGTTGTTTGACTATTGAAGAAGGATTGTATGTTCCTTAGGAAGGGTAGAAACAATTTGCATTTCTCTGGTTGAGGTGTGGAAGAAACAAAATCTAATAAATCATTAGCTAATTGCCGAAAGCCCTCCTTGAGCTGCTGTAGTTGTATCCTTCAGTCATCATTCTCTTTAAAGCTGGAGCTTTGGCTCAGCTGACACATTAATGACCCTATCAATCAAGAGCGACATAGATTAAACCCGACTATGAAATTCGCAAACCCCTTCAGCATTTGAATTATTCCCGGCAACATCTCATCATCAGGAACCTACATCCATACCACTTCATTAGTCCAATTAGCTGACAGCGTCTGTTGTGCCATCTTCTCCCCGAAACTAAGAGCCGAATCTGCTAAATCTGTCATACAACCACAATTTAGCAAATTTTAAACTCGAGTTCTAATTATTACAATCCAGCTCTTATCTACCAAATTGCGGTTGACGGAATTGTAATTCGAATTGTAATTCGAATTGTAATTCGAATTGTGATTCCGAATTGTAATTCCGGATTGTAATTCGATCAACTTATAATAACTCGCTATGAAAATGTGCAAAATCTTTACAACTCGAGTTATATTTGCCATATTGTGGGCCAAAGAGCGTAAAATAAAGCGGAGAATTTAAGAGACTAATTTACAAGTGATAAACCCGGGCGATAAATCGAGATGAACCATAAAGGCAAACGCTGTTGGCGAATCAATTGAAAGACCTCAATGTATAAAAAGTCTCGTAACCATCAGCCTGAAAAGTCTTGCTAGGAAGTGGATATAAAGTCGTGCACGTCAGTTGGTAATGGTTGTAGCATAAGTAAGTGACCGTAAAACTGAAGACAAGTCGGTAAAGTTGAAAAGACTTTGGAAAGCAAGTTCATCGATTGGTTGGCTTTGTGAGATGCGAAATTATGGGACACGATGGGACACGAGGAGTCGCTATATGCCATAAATATCCTGAGCGTTGGCTGCTGTGACTGGCCACACACATCGCTGAATTCAAGTTATGTGTGGACGTGCTAATAACAAGCCGATTCTATTCTATCGTGAATTCCGTCATTCTATTACACGGCACGCTCCCCCCGGGATTTATAGGCCACCAAAACATTTCGCCGGAATCGCATTCACTCACTGCTGTGTCGACCCTTTAATATTCCTATACATGATCGTTCCAATCAATGTCAACCCATTTTCTCCAAATGTAGCTCTCAATCGTTTCGCTACCATTGGCAACATCTTGAAATGGTATTTCATGGTTTACAATCATTTCATAAAATTTTCTTTATTAAAATAATAAATTAAATATTTTGAAAATTAAAATTAAGAAACAAAATAATGCCTGATTGGGATCCATCCATATTTTAGTTTCTGGTCGGGTTTGCCTCGCAGTTAAGACAACTTGTGAGAAGCGATCAGAAAGAGACATGCAAGAATTAGTTTTTTAAAATGTTCGTTAAATATTATTTAAATTAAAAATTAATAAATTAACACAATAAAAAGCTTACAGCAATTATAATTGATGATCATTAATATCATTAATTCTGTTAAAAGCGACAAATACATAAAAAAATAATTTAAAATAATTCAAGATAAAAAAAATAAGGCTGATCATTGATTCAAATTAAGAGAAAAGGATTATTAAAGACATTTTAATGAATTTACCTCTTTAATTTGTAAACATGCGGCGTAATTGAATTTAAAATTAAATGTTTCCATAGGTTAAAATGTTTTGAACTATATTCTGTCTCTCTATATCAATGCTAATGATTACATTTTATTTTGAAAAAGTACCCCGGTTTGAGGAAAAGAGATAGAATATATGCTTCAATCTACAGAATGAAAAGTGAGCATTTTTTAACTCTTCGTCCATTGCGATTTTTGTATTTAACTTCAAATTGCAAGGCCCAGCAATAGAAAAATTTCTTTTTGTCCGAAACACTACGGTAGCATATTCTCATGTATTTTTGTCCGATGAATTCGAATACGAAGTCAAAATAACCAAATTATCTCCGCTTTTCGACATAATCTCAAAAAACAATTTTTTAAGTTTAATTCATTGCAGAATCCATAAAAACTGTAGTTAAAATCTGAAACTTACATAAATGTAAACATTGAATTGTCACCTTTAATTTAAGACTAGAAAATTTAAAAAGTATTCAATGGTTCCAGAGATATGAATTAAAACGTACGAGCACGTTTTACTGAAAAATTACAGGTAACATCAATTTTCAAGGAAAACATTCTCAAACGTTTTGAGTCATATCTCGGGAACCATTAAATATTTTTTAAGTTTTCTGGTCTTAAATTAAAGGTGATACTTCAAAGTTTACATTAATATATACGTTTCAGATTTTAACTACAGTTTTTATAGATTCTGCAATTAAACTTACAAAATTGTTTTTTGAGATTATGTCGAAAAGCGGAGATAATTTGGTTATTTTGACTTCGGATTCGAATTTTGGGGACAAAAATACATGAGAATACACTACCGTTGTATTTTGAACAAAAGGATTTTTTTGTGGAGACATTTTACAGCCGTTAAACCCTCTTTCTTGCTAAAAGTCGACTACGGACGCACAGTATGTCTTTTCTTAAAATCAGTTCAAGAGCTAAAATTCTTTGAAGGAATGGACGACAATGGATGATTCTTGGACGAAAATGAAGCTTATCAAATGCAACATAGAGAAAAATTAAAAAGAAACAAGGTCAGAAATTAAAAAGTGAGAATTTCTAGTTTGGACGTAAAAATTTGAAAAAGAAATCACGAATCATAATCTAGAAACCAAGAAAATCGTCCAAGTTTTGTAATATTGTTCAATTTGGATCATTCTTGATAGCTGATTGCGAATTTCGAGACCAAATTTTTAAATTATCAAAATGGCGGATGCAATATGGCGGACATTTCTTCAAACCAATGTTGGATTTTTATGATACTTATAGTGTAGGTATAAGTATTTTTTTGGATCGTTAATTAGGTTGTGAAAGTCACTTTTTCAAAATTCAAAATGGCGGATATAATATATCGGAGATTTTTTCAAAGAATTATTGTTTTTTATTAAATTTAGTGTATAAGTGTTTCTTGGATCGCTGATTGTGAATTTGAAGTATATTTTTCAAAATCAAAATGATAAATTCACTATAGCAATTAGTCAATTACTATTGCAAAAAAATGTTAAATTTCTATAAAACTTTGTGTAAAAGGGTTTTTTGATCGAAAGAAAGATTTCTCTTTGATAATGTGTTTGATTTTATTTTTAGATTTGGTTTTTTTAATTTTTAATTTTAAAGATATTTTAAGTATTTTGAAGTGTTTTCAAATATTTTTATGTATTTTTAAATATTTTAAAAAAAATTTAAATATCAAAAACATTTTAAGTGCATGTAACTATTTTTAAGTGTTTTCAAATATTTTTAAGAATTTAAAAGTATTCTGAAGTATTGGGAAATATTTGGAAATATTTTAAAATAACTTTAAGTATTTGTAAATATTTTTTAGTATTTTAAAGTAGTCTGAAGTATTTTAAAGTAATTATAAGTATTTTTAAATATTTTTAAATATTTTAAATTATTTTAAAGTAGTTTGAAGTATTTTTAAACATTTTTAAGTATTTTAAGTGTTTTCAAATATATTGAAGTTTTTAAAATATTTTGAAATAATTTAAAATATTTTGAAATAATTTAAAATATTTTGAAATAATTTGAAATATTTTTAAGCGATTTTTAATTGTCTTGTAATATTTTTAAATATTTTGAAGTATTCTAAAATATTTTAAAGTATTGGGAAGTATTTGGAAATATTTTAAAACAATTTTTAATGTTTTTCTTTATACCTCGGTCGAAAGTACGCATCTCCTGCATCGATTTCGCAGCAGAAAGTCGAACATTTGTGCATTGGTTCATCTACAAACACGCCCTCT